>JAKKZN010000018.1:759622-774092 GCA_033441825.1 Pangasius elongatus
TGATGTGTAGTGTTATGGTAAGTTTAATAGGGAGTGTTGAATTTGAAGAAGGTGTTGGTGTTGACTGGAGGAATAGTCATGTTTTGGTGGATGCTGGTGTTGGAATTTGATTTAGCATTTTGATGTTTGATTGAGAATGTTGATGTTTATTGGCGTTTTCGGTGGATGTTGGTTTAATGTTAGTGTTTACTGCACATGATAGAGAGTGCTGGTGTTCACATTAAGAATGTTGGTGTTTGTTGTTTTTGTTAAGAGATGTTGGTGTTTGATTATGAATGTTGATGTTTGTTGGTGTTTCTTAGTGGATGTTGGTGATAAAGAATGTTGATGGAGTATGATTGTGTTTCTTGGAGAATTTAGGTTATTGATTGAGAATGTTGGTTCTTGATGGGTAATGTTGGTGTTTATTGGTATTTAACGGAGAATGTTGGTGTTTATTGGTGTTTAATAGAGGGTGTTGGTGTTGGAAAATTGGTTTTGAATAGAGAATACTGGTGTTTCCTGGTTGATAATATTGGAATGGTGTCTGTTGTATTTGATGGTGAAAGTTGGTGTTTGTTGGAGGTTTGTTAATTAATTTGATTCAATTTTCGTGATATATTTATAGCCTTTTCTTACCCATGAATGACTAATACACTCCTCTTCCATTACTCTTCCTTCATGTGTCATTTAGATTCTAATTTCAGACATGCCATAGCATCAAATGCTCTCAGACGTTAGAAGACATTTAAATGTGCCACGTATCATGAAGTTCTTCTAATAGGCAATTTTGATCCAATTATAGACTTATCTCTGCCGTAATGAGAAATCAAACAGGGTCAACTGAAGAGCGTTTTAATGGGTACTAGCACTCACGCTTTAGCACTTTGGCTCCAGTCTACGCTGAAATGAAAAAAAAAAAAACACAGAGAGTGGTACAATCTTTAGGATCGCTGATTGATCCTAAGTGACCTTTGTATCTTGAATGTATAGTCATATCTCCAAGGTCACTTTCAACTACAACAAAAAATCTTTACATTGAATAACCCGAAGCTGAGTTTGCTAGCAGAGACAAATAATTGATTATGTATTTTCCATAGTGATATTTAATTTTAAATTTCTCATCTTTTGAATGTTGTGTCATAAAGAAATCAGCAGAACCTTTTCACAAGCTGCATGACATCTTTTCAACGGAATATAGAGATATAAAACCAAAAGCTAGCTAAATTTATCTACGTACATAATTTAATGTTAAGCCATAGCAATATTTCCAGCTAGCCAGCTAGCTTGCTAACACTGGCTAGCAATAATACTGTAATACTGTAAATAAAATGCTTATATAAAATATGACTTTACATATAGAAGCTTAAATCAAACATTTGTAAGTTCATATATAGAAGCTTAATACACACATACATACATACATACATACATACATACATACAGACATACATACATATATATATATATATCAATGATATATGCTACAGGTTATATATAATATGCTTCACAACATCACAGTTTGATAAACATGAAGTGAAGTGTGGAAACAGGATATAAAAAGGTTGTGCTAATGCATGACAAAGCCCGGGGGATTAGTGTACTTTATTCGGATTTATTTTAACGAGCTGTCATGTTTGTTCCTGGAGCACTCGAATTGTATTGTATTGTAAAACGAGACAGTTTTGCTCTCACACACATCCTTATTTTGTTCCCTATGTAGTGCGCTGATGTAGGGAATAGGGAATCATTTTAGAGGCATTCGGAAAACATGCCGAATGTTTCCGTCTTTTCTAAACCACAATGCAAAAAATTATACCTTAGCAAGCGACCATATCTCATTCAGCCTGTTTTTATGCTTTTACACATTTAGAGCTTTAAATCTTCTTATTTTACTGGCAGATAATTTTGTTTCTTTCTAGAACTAAATGCTGCAAATGAGAAAACCTCTCTGTCCACAGAACATGACTATTTCAAGCTTGAAATGAATAAAAAATATTAAAGGTTAAGGGATTTGACCTCATGATCTTCAGATCAGTAGCCCAATGATATGCTTCACCAAACACTATCTTCCCCTTTAAATACCATTAAACACCGACATTCTCCACCAAACACCAACATTCACCATCAAACACCAACATTCACCATCAAACACCAACATTCTCCACCAAACACCAACATTCACCACCAAACACCAACATTCACCATCACACACCAACATTCTCCATCAAACATGAATATTCTCCACCAAACACCAACATTCTCCACCAAACACCAACATTCTCCACCAAACACCAACATTCTCCACCAAACACCAACATTCACCATCAAACACCGACATTCTTCATCATTCACCAACATTCTCCATCACACACCAACATTCTCCATCAAACACCAAAATTCTCCACCAAACTCCAACATTCACCACCAAACACTGACATTCACCATCACACACCAACATTCACCATCAAACACCAAAATTCTCCATCAAACACCAACATTCACCATCAAACACCAAAATTCTCCATCAAACACTGACATTCACCATCACACACCAACATTCTCCACCAAACACCAACATTCACCATCAAACACCGACATTCTTCATCACTCACCAACATTCTCCACCAAACACCAACATTCTCCACCAAACACCAAAATTCTCCATCAAACACCAACATTCTTCATTACACTCCATCATTCATCATCATACACCATTAAACACCAATAAACTAACCTATAGATGAAGCACATTATTGGAGCTCAGGTTCTGAATGGATTTTATCAGCAGCAGTATTAATTCAGTTCTGTAGCTGGATAAATTTGTCTTTGTCGCAGTAAATGCATTTCAGAGTGAAGTCATGATATCTGAAGTGCCTGTTCATCTCGACTGTTCACTTTTACACCCTTATACGGCTTTATGAATGTTAATAATACATAATCCCTTCTTACAAAGAGCGCTTTTAGTGAACTGCTTGTTTAAAGCAAAGTGGGCTGAAAACCTCAGTGGGAAATGAAATATCAGAACAGTATCGCGCTACAGTCACGAAGCCAGGGAGATATCTGAGACTGAGTCAGGTGGGGCATTGCTGAATTTAAGTAAGATGATTTATCAGCTTCATTAAAGGAGATATACAGTAAACATATACAGTATAAATATACAGTACACTGTACATATACAGTAGAGTATAAATATATGGGACTCATATAGAGCATAAACATACTGTATACATATAGAACATAAACATATGGTTTACATATAGAGCACAAACTTATAGTACACATATACAGCATAAATATTATAGAGCATAAACATATGGTACACATATAGAGCATAAATATTATAGAGCATAAACATATAGTACACATATAGAGCACAAACATATGGGACTCATATAGAGCATAAACATATGATATACATATAGAGCATAAACATATGGTTTACATATAGAGCACAAACATATAGTACACATATAGAGCATAAATATTATAGAGCATAAACATATAGTACACATATAGAGCACAAACATATGGTTTACATATAGAGCACAAACATATGATATACATATAGAGCATAAACATATAGTACACATATAGAGCATAAATATTATAGAGCATAAACATATGGTACACATATAGAGCATAAATATTATAGAGCATAAACATATGGTACACATATAGAGCATAAACATACGATATACATATAGAGCATAAACATTATAGAGCATAAACATATGGTTTACATATAGAGCATAAACATTATAGAGCATAAACATACAGTACACATATAGAGCATAAACATTATAGAGCATAAACATACAGTACACATATAGAGCATAAACATTATAGAGCATTAACATATGGTTTACATATAGAGCACAAACATTATAGAGCATAAACATACAGCAAACATATAGAGCACAAACATATGGGACTCATATAGAGCATAAACATAGAGCATAAACATACAGTACACATATAGAGCATAAACATATGATATACATACAGTATAGAGCATAAACATATAGTACACATATAGAGCATAAACATATAGTACACATATAGAGCATAAACATTATAGAGCATAAACATATAGTACACATATAGAGCATAAACGTTATAGAGCATAAACATATGATATGCATATAGAGCATAAACATTATAGAACACAAACATATGATATACATATAGAGCATAAACATTATAGAGCATAAACATATGGGACTCATATAGAGCATAAACATATGGGACTCATACAGAGCATAAACATAATAGAGCATAAACATACGGTACACATATAGAGCATAAACATTATAGAGCATAAACATATGGTTTACATATAGAGCATAAACATACTGTATACATATAGAGCACAAACATATGATATACATATAGAGCATAAACATTATAGAGCATAAACATAATAGAGCATAAACATATGGGACTCATATAGAGCATAAACATACGATATACATATAGAGCACAAACATATGATATACATATAGAGCATAAACATACGATATACATATAGAGCACAAACATATGATATACATATAGAGCATAAACATACGATATACATATAGAGCACAAACATATGATATACATATAGAGCATAAACATACGATATACATATAGAGCACAAACATATGATATACATATAGAGCATAAACATACGATATACATATAGAGCATAAACATATGGGACTCATATAGAGCATAAACATACGATATACATATAGAGCACAAACGTATGATATACATATAGAGCATAAACATATGATATACATATAGAGCATAAACATATGGGACTCATATAGAGCATAAACATACAATATACATATAGAGCACAAACGTATGATATACATATAGAGCATAAACATACGGTACACATATAGAGCATAAACATTATAGAGCATAAACATACGGTACACATATAGAGCATAAACATATGATATACATATAGAGCATAAACATACGATATACATATAGAGCACAAACGTATGATATACATATAGAGCATAAACATACGGTACACATATAGAGCATAAACATTATAGAGCATAAACATACGGTACACATATAGAGCATAAACATATGATATACATATAGAGCATAAACATATGATATACATATAGAGCATAAACATATGATATACATATAGAGCATAAACATATGGTTTACATATAGAGCATAAACATTATAGAGCATAAACATTATAGAGCATAAACATTATAGAGCATAAACATATGGTTTACATATAGAGCATAAACATACGGTACACATATAGAGCATAAACGTATAGGATAAATGTACTTGCTCCCTATCAAGAGAATGAATGCATTTAATGTGTGTGTGTGTGTGTGTGTGTGTGTGTGTGTGTGTGTGTGTGTGTTTAGCATAATTTTTGTCAAACAGTCTTCATTGTGGTGTTAGATTATGTTTCTATAATAATGTCCTACGTGTGAAATTCTCTCAACTTTCCTCAGCGGAAGTTACAGCTGCAGTAATTGTAGCTCAGGCGCATTGGAAATAATAGATAATTTCATCTTGTGTGTGTGTGTGTGTGTGTGTGTGTGTGTGTGTGTGTGTGTGTGTGTGTGTGTGTGTGTGTGTGTGTGTGAGTGTGTTCTGTCAAAGCCCATTATCCTCACTTTGCGCT
The DNA here is from genome assembly GCA_033441825.1 of Pangasius elongatus. Taxonomy (NCBI): domain Eukaryota; kingdom Metazoa; phylum Chordata; class Actinopteri; order Siluriformes; family Pangasiidae; genus Pangasius; species Pangasius elongatus. Next base: position 765,261 of record JAKKZN010000018.1, read on the forward strand.
AAAAAGTGGTCTTGTTCAGCAGACGAATAGCAAACAGAGAGGCATTAGACGAGCTAATACGCTGCGATGTTTCCAGCACAGGAGCTCAATCTGCCTCGGCTAATAGAACCTGATGAAATTCAATGTACTGACCACAGATAGTAGTGCTACCTACACACACACACACACACACACACACACACACACACACTCTCACACACACACACACACACACACACACACACACAGATGAAGACAATTCTCCCCATACATACTGGCCCAACACTTGTGTTGATATTTACATTTATCTATCTGTCTGTCTGTCTGTCTGTCTCTCTGTGTGTCTGTGTGTCTGTCTGTGTATCTGTCTGTCTCTCTGTGTATCTCTCTGTGTATCTGTCTGTCTCTCTGTGTATCTGTCTGTCTCTCTGTGTATCTCTCTGTGTATCTGTCTGTCTCTCTGTGTATCTGTCTGTGTATCTGTCTGTCTCTCTGTGTATCTCTCTGTGTATCTGTCTGTCTCTCTGTGTATCTCTCTGTGTATCTGTCTGTCTCTCCGTGTATCTCTCTGTGTATCTGTCTGTCTCTCTGTGTATCTGTCTGTCTCTCTCTGTATCTGTCTGTCTCTCTGTGTGTCTGTCTGTCTCTCTCTGTGTCTGTCTCTCTGTGTGTCTGTCTGTCTCTCTGTGTCTGTCTGTCTGTCTGTCTATCTGTGTGTGTCTGTGTGTGTCTGTCTCTCTGTGTATCTGTCTGTCTCTCTGTGTGTCTGTGTATCTGTCTGTCTCTCTGTGTGTCTGTGTATCTGTCTGTCTCTCTGTGTGTCTGTCTGTCTCTCTGTGTGTCTCTCTGTGTATCTGTCTGTCTCTCTGTGTATCTGTCTGTCTCTCTCTGTGTGTCTGTGTGTCTCTCTGTGTATCTGTCTGTCTCTCTGTGTGTCTGTCTCTCTGTGTGTCTGTCTCTCTGTGTATCTGTCTGTCTCTCTGTGTATCTGTCTGTCTGTTTCTCTGTGTGTCTGTCTGTCTCTCTGTGTATCTGTCTGTCTGTCTCTCTGTGTGTCTGTCTGTCTCTCTGTGTGTCTGTCTCTCTGTGTATCTGTCTGTCTCTCTGTGTATCTGTCTGTCTGTCTCTCTGTGTATCTGTCTGTCTCTCTGTGTATCTGTCTGTCTCTCTGTGTGTCTGTCTGTCTCTCTGTGTATCTGTCTGTCTGTCTCTCTGTGTATCTGTCTCTCTGTGTGTGTATCTGTCTCTCTGTGTATCTGTCTGTCTCTCTGTGTGTCTGTCTGTCTCTCTGTCTGTCTCTCTGTGTATCTGTCTGTCTCTCTGTGTGTCTGTCTGTCTCTCTGTGTATCTGTCTGTCTCTCTGTGTATCTGTCTGTCTCTCTGTGTGTCTGTCTGTCTCTCCACACCGATGATGGTTTATTGGATATTTTTTAAAATCAGAATGTTCCAGTGGCATTGCTGTTAAATCTTTCGAGATGAACTTGGCCAGTGGAACGCAGCATGACTGTGTAGTGAACATTGTTTAACAGAGACTGAGGCGAAAGCCAGAGCCACAATAGCCACAATAAACACAATAAGCTGAATAAAGAGCGGCAGACCTGTGCAGCTCTCCTGGCAGAAGTCGAGAGCTCCTCCAGCTCGCCGTGCCGAGTGTGTGCTTATTTAAAAAAGAGCTTTTATTTACCGAGAAGCAGCAGGGCAAACATCACAATAATCACAATCCGTCAGGCTGTGGTGCTGCTCAGATCCCTTTCACGCCGCCTGCTTTGTTTGAGGATTGCGTGCAGTTCGGCTTCAGAAAACGGACAAGCGGGAAGAGCGATGAAATTGCAAAAATGCAAAAAGCTTCCACGCGCGCGTCTGAACGATTTCTCCAAACACCGCACTCCTGAAAACCTGATGAAACACAATGCAACGACTCGGAGAGACCAAACAGAGACACCTAAAGTCAACACCTGCTGCAGCTTTACACACTCACAGAAATCCTGTTTATGCATGAAGCCAAATCTTTACTTGTGCTAACGCTAACATTTTTATTTATTTATTTAGCAATAAAATCCAAAATGATGTCTGAAAAGGTCATTTGATGCTTACGGACAAAATAATCAGCAACCGGCTGCTGCTTGGTCTATGTACGTTGCGTTTATTTAAGAGAGAGAAAACAACGGCTTTGCACCATGATTCTCCACAAAACACCATAAAACTCAGGAATACTCCTTTAAACCACCAACATTCATCATCCACTCCAGCTCTCTAAATCAAATACCATCACATTCCCCAACCAACACTGTTAGACTTTCAAACGCCAATGTTTTCCCTCAAAAGCCGCTACATCTGCCCTCAGACACCAACTGTTTCTAATAAACACCACCAACAAACACAGATATTCAACCACAACACCAGAAAAACACCGGATTTCTCCTCTAAAATTCGTTTATTTCAGTATAAACACAGTCAATCTGACAAACGGTGAGTGTGGAGAAGGAGCCATGCAGCTAGCTAGCTAACATTACTGACCCAGCTATCCACGTTAAGTAAAATGTTAGCTAACATCTGCAGTCATCACAAAGCTTTCACTAACTACACTGCTGAGGAATTATTTTTTATAAATCTTAAATTGCATCATTGGCTGATTTTTATTTATTTATTTATTTATTCATTTTTTTGGCATGTCGTCATCCTTTACAGTCAAAGTCGTAATATTTTTAAAAGCGCGTAGTGCTGCGTAGCATAGCATATCAGTGTGTAGCATAGCATATCAGTGCGTAGCATAGCATGTCAGTGCTAACCCTGACCTTTAAGTAGTGTTTTAGAGCTTTCTGTACAAGTCTCTTGGCACTGCGTATAAAAAACATGTTTTGTTGATATTTTTAGATGATTTTAATTTAGATGAACCTTCTTCTTGCTACCACCTTCCCTGATACGCTGATACACACCCGACTCATTAACATCATCCATTCATTTTAGTCTGATGAAAAATATTTATTATATTATTAATATTCACTTTCAAACGTCATCATTTGCATCTATTTTTTTTCCATTTCTAAATGAAAATTGAGTATTATTTCTTTACGTAATTATTTTTGTAAACAAACATGACTTAATGAACACTCAAATCTAATATAAGCCCCATGAAAGCCTTAATTTTTTAAGACTTTATTATTTATTTTAGCGATAATCACAGCTGATTAAATGGACAGTTGTTAGTAGATAAAGAACCCGAGCAGATGTTTGTTCAGTGTTTCAAGTGCTTTTGGTGTTCATTCTGAAGGCAGCATAAAAGACTTCAATCCTCTTTGAAATCTTCCCATTTCCAAAATTAGAGTCCCCCGGGAACTCTGACATCATTTCCTGTGTGTGATACGACCAGGTTAAACAAACACTGTAAACGTGTCAGTGAGCGAAACCTGAGGTACTAAAGGTACTAAAGGTACTAAATACCACTTAAAACACTACTAATGTAACTTCAGCTTTAGTGAAGGAATGTTTATGGAAAGAGTTCATTCGCTGCCATCTGAAGATAACACCGTGAACACAACTCCATCAGATATTCACCACAAAACACCATGAACTCCATCGTTCTCCATTAAACACCACTGAACGCTCCAGATTTCCAACACTCACGTGTGCTGAGTGTTGCCGTTTTAATGGAGAATGCTGCTGCTCGGTGTAGTGTTTGATGGAAAGCATTGGTGTTTTAATGCTGGTGACGGATGTGTTTCATCAGAAGGTGAGTTTTTGTTGTGAATGTTGTATTAATGGAGGTGTTTTGTGGAGAATGTTGGTGCATGATGGTGTTTGGTGGAACCTGTTGGTGTTTTATGAGGGAAGCTGGTGTTCTAATGGAGTTCTAAAGTTGACAGAGGATGGGCTTTCATGGAAAACATTTGTGTTTGAAGGTAATGCTGGAATCTGATGGTGTTTTATGAGGGAAAGTTGGAGTTTGAAGGTGTTTGTTTGAGACTGTATGTGTTTGATTTTTGATTTCTGAATACTGGTGTTGTAATGGAGAAATTTAAGGGTGGAAGCTGTTTGATGGAAAATACTGATGCTTGAATTCTGGTGTTTGTTGTTGAATGTTGTTGAAGTATTATATTGGTGTTTTAATAGAGCCTTCTGGCGTTTTATGGAGTTTTAGATCGATGTCAGTGTTTGCTGAAGGTAATGATGGTGTTTATGGGAGTTTGATGGAGAAGGTTGGAGTATGATGGTGTTTAGTGTGTGAATCTAGAGCGTTGGAGTTTGATGGTACATGCTGGTGTGAGGTTGGGTGGTGTTTTATGGACAGTGTCATGTTTTAAGGTGTCTAATGTTAAATACTGGTAGAGGATTCTGAAGAAATCTGGAGTTTGATGGAGCATTATGAAAGATCATTGATGAAGTTAGTGGTTGATGGTGTAGGTTGGAGTTTGGTAGTGTTCTTTTGGTAAAGGTTGGTGTTTGATGAAGAAGGTTGAAGTTTCATGATGTTTCTTGTTTGAATCTAGAAGGTTGGGGTTTGATGTTTGGTGTTTTTGGTGCTCTTCTGGTGTTTTTTTTTATTGTGTTTCTTGGAAAGAGTTGGTTTTTGATGAAGGATGTTGGTGTTCCAATGAAAATAGTTGAGGGTTTGTCATGTTTTTGTTGAATACTGTTGGTGTTTGATGAAAAATGTGGGTGTTTGTGGTGTTTTTTTTGGAGAAGGTCAGTGATTTACAGTGTCTGATGTTTAATATTGGTATTTGACAGAGAATCTAAAGAAGGTTGGAGTTTCATGGGTGATTGATGGAGACATTCGAGTCCTTTGAGGGTTCTCAGTCTGATGAATACAATCCGAATCAGTGCTTATATATAAACCGGAACATTGTCAGGGTTATTACTGGACTGCTGGGGATATAAATAACCTCAGCTGTACAGACAGTGAAGAGGGCACTCGATACCAAATCTGTGTGTGTGTGTGTGTGTGTGTGTGTGTGTGTGTGTGTGTGTGTGTGTGTGTAATGAGACAGACTGGAGGTTAGCGGGACGTTTGGCAGAGGGACACAGACACACGGCCATACTGTAGGGAGCTCTGAAGGGAGGAAGCTCTGACCTTTTCTTGCTCACATTTTGGCATGAGGGCAAGACAGAGAGATCCAGAGCTTCATGATGGGTTCTTCGGGTCTGTTACACAAGCGAGACACTTATCGAAGCTGACAGGTTGAGCTAGCATGTCATAGCAATTACCCACAATACCATCACACACTGTTCTTTTGTTCTCTGTTTACTGTTTGTCATCTGAAGTCTACCGTAGTGGAATAATAGCCGCAAATTTCACATTGGTGGAATCACTTCTGTCTATATCAAGTGCATCCGAAATAAGTGCTAATTTGTGCTTAGTCACACCTTCCATAGCAGGATGCTAACCATTTTTCTAAGCAACAATTAAAATATTTGGTATAGTTGTGATATGGTGTTAGTGTCTATTTAAGCAAGTAAGAAATATACAGGATTATATATATTTATTACTTCCTATACAATTATTACGTGTTTTGTGAGATTAGATTAAGCAGTGTTTAAAATTTTAAGGAACCCATAACCTGATCACTCTGGGGATAAACCTGTGTATGTTCTAGTTAGCATATATGCTAGTTAACATGCGTGGTTCAGATTATGTGTGTAGGATGAAGAACTGTTCACATGACTGAACCCAAGTTTCAAAACACTTTCCATCAAACACCAGTGTTCTCAAACATACACCAACATTCTCAAACACCAGTGTTATCAAACAAACACCAACATTCTCAAACACCAGTGTTATCAAACAAACACCAACATTCTCAAACACCAGTGTTCTCAAACAAACACCGACAATCTCAAACAAACACCAGTGTTCTCAAACAAACACCAGAGTTCTCAAACAAACACTGTCAATCTCAAACAAACACCAACATTCTTCATCAAACACACCAACATTCTCCATCAGGCATCAACAGTCTCCATCAAACACCAACATTCTCCANACAAACACCAACATTCTCCATCACACACCATACACCAGACTTCCCAGACCTTATACAGACATTCTCTTGTAAACATCCTTGATCAAGCACTAACGCTCACCATCATACACCAACATTCATCATTCAATACCAACATTCAGCACCCATCCTCCCATCAAACATCAGAATTCACCTTCAAACACCAATATTTAATATCGTACACCACAGACATCATCATTCTCTATCTAGTAACATTAAACATTTCCATCAAACATCATCAAATACCAAAATCCACAAACACTCTTCATCCTTCACCATCATTCTCCCCTCAAACACCAACAAATGCCAGTATTTACCATCAAATATCAGCTTTTACTTACGCACATCATATCAGAACACACCAACATTCTCCAGCAATCTCAAACACCAGAGCTAGCATTAGCATTTATCGTCTAATTCATCACTACATCACCACATCCCTCTCGCCCGTGCACGTTTCGGGGAACTCGGGTTAAATACTAGATGAACGGGGCTTCAGTGGGTTTATCTTGCCGCATTACTACATGGCTGAGACATTCCTCGCTTCACGCTGTAAACTTTCAGGCTTTTATAAGTCGTCATTACGCATGTAACTGGTGCAGAGTTATTTATATTTTTGCAGTGTCTGCTCTCCTCATCTGCCTCTCTGTGTGGAGGCTTCGCTGTTTTTCTGGGTCAGAGAGAGAGACAGAGGGAGAGAGAAGGAGACAAGGAGAGAGGGAGAGAGAGAGAGAGAGAGAGAGAGAGAGAGAGAGAATAATGGTGGGATGGAATGTTTTCATCCAGATTGCATGTTTCAAAACTAAAAAAAAAAAAAAATTAACATGCAGAATGCATCATCTATATATCTATCTGTCTATTGCTCCACCAGCTAGTTAGCCATTCATTCATCTGTCTATCGTTTTATTTATTTATATATCCTTTTATATATTTATGTATCAATTTGCCTGTGCAACATGAAAGAGTGATACAGGGGGTCGAGGGAATAGCGAGCATGTGAAGTGGAAGAGCATGTTCAGAGCTACAAAGCTCATGGGCTTTTTATTTTTACTTTCCTGTCACTCAGTGGCTAATAATTGGGTTTGAATAACACACACACACACACACACACACAAGATGCAGTAGTGAGTGTACCTGTCACTGAGAGCTTTAATTGGAGCTTTTGGTCAGATGCTGTCTCCCACACAGTGAACACAAGCTACAACCTGCAAACAAGTCACTAGACAATAAAACTAATAAAACTAGCAGCTAATTAGCACTTAGCACATGAGATTAGCGATCTACAGATATCACGAATGCCGAGCACGCAGTCACGCTAAACACATCTGACCTCTAACTATGTTCCAGAGAACGTAGCTTTAACTTCACACCTTATTTCTTTACATGCTGATCTAAAAGTTAAATGTGCAAAACCGACTCGACGCTCAGAGTGCATTGTGGGTAACGCACACGACCCCCTTGAGTTCAGGTGGAACTTGTGAATTCGAGCTCACGACACATGAATTTCTTACTCTTCAGTTAGTCACAGTCATGAGAACACTGTTGCTAGGGAACTGGGAAATACGAAAGCAGATTTTAAGCTAGCTGATAACTGATGCTAATGCTTTAGCTAGCCAGAACTTAGCCTTCGAGAGTGTATTACAGTAAATTACTGAGGAAAAAAAGACTCTAACTCCAGAAATGATGGTTCAGCTAGCTAGCACTTGGCTATCAGCCCTGTTTTAAAAATCAGTATAACTCATTCATGTGTTTTGGAATGGTAGCTTGATGTTCCTAATGGTTCCTGGTTTGTGTTCCTAATGGTTCCTGGTTTGTGCTCTAGGTTTGTGTTCCTAATGGTTCCTGGTTTGTGTTCCTAATGGTTCCTGGTTTGTGCTCTAGGTTTGTGTTCCTAATGGTTCCTGGTTTGTTTTCCTAATGGTTCCTGGTTTGTGTTCCGGGTTTGTGTTCCTAATGGTTCCTGGTTTTATTCTGATGGTATCCATATACTCATGAATAAACGTCTTATTGGGTTCTGGTTGTATTTATCCAGAAAATCCCTAATGGAATCCTACAGGAAGCTGATGGACACCATTAAGTCGCTCGCCATTACGAGATGGAAACCATTACACATTTTCCTAAGGATTTTGTACAGCAATGTAAAGACAGAGGAAAGTAATCAGTTCTGAAGAATATCAACATTTCTCTCAGCTGCACTGGTAAAGATCTTAGTTTACGTGTAGCTGTTAAGTCTTTAATGCTGAAGTGTGAAGACTCGGAGGAAACGAGACAAACCCATCAGGAATATCAGCACAAAGCTTGTGTTTGATGGTGCTGGTTGGTGTTCGGGTCAGAAGAGGCAGTTGTGGGTCATAAAAGCTCCATTACTGCGTGTCTGATTTATGTTCCCGGCCCAGACTCTCCGTCTGCCGGTGAAGTGCTTCAAAAAAGCGAGCAGGAAAGAGAGAACAGGATGAACAGAGGAGCAGGATGACCCGATCTCTGGCCCTCGGTACCGTAGGGTGCGCTGCCGACTGGACTGCTTTTTATATTTCACTCTCTTTTATTGCCGATTCTCTTTCCGTCTCTCACGCAGCCAGACGGGGTCGAGTTCTTTCTCTTCCGCTGTGTGAATAAACGAGGAACGAGCAGAATACTGAAGTCTCATTTAGGGCTGATAGTAGCTCGAGGTCTCTCCTCTTTCACCCGAATCAATCATCCCTCCTCTCCTCCGCCGTCGCCTCATTGGTCATTGTTTCAACCTTGAGCTCTTTTTTTCCTCCTGTCTTTTTCATCACAGACATCCATCACTTCTGTGAGCGCTCTCCTCCCTCTTTACTTCTCTCTCTCTCTCTCTCTCTCTCTCTCTCTGTCT
>JAKKZN010000018.1:783921-796696 GCA_033441825.1 Pangasius elongatus
GTTTCTCCTCACATGGTCTCATTTCTCCTCACACGGTTGATGTTTCTCCTCACATGTCTGACGTTTCTCCTCACATGTCTGACGTTTCTCCTCACATGGTCTCATTTCTCCTCACACGGCAGACGTTTCTCCTCACACAGCAGACATTTCTCCTCAGTGAGGCAGAAGCGGAGCTCGGGAGGAGATGAGATGGAAAACGCCTCTCTGTTTCCCTCAGTAATGAGTCGGCTGAGTGGTTTTGAAGCAGCGCGCAGCGATGAATGCTGACGTGAGCGATCATTTCTCTGATAAACTTGGTGTCTTCTCCACTGGAAGATGCTCACGCTGCTTTCAGAAGATGGCAGTCACACACAGGCAGTGAGAGGAGCAGCAGGAGAAGTCTGTCTGCACGGAGAACTCCAGCAGCACTGCAGCGCACAGCCCCGAGACCTCATTCCCCAGCTTTACCATGAGAACATCGAACCGTACACACACGCCGGTGGTTTATCCACACGTGCACGTTTGCGGCACACTGTACACTGCATTGGACACAGCCTGCACCATGAAGTGTGTGTTTGCGTTTGTTTAAAAAAGAAACGCTAATGCTTAGCTCTGAGGCTAAGATTCTGCGCAAATGACCAGATCATTGTGAGGTCAAAGCCCAGAGAATCACAACTACTTATATTATTATTATTATTATTATTATTATTATTATTATTATTATTGGAGTGGATTCTGGCCCATTTTAAGGCACATAGTAAGTGGGTAAAAGCATGTGCCAAGTGACTAACTATAAATATAAATATAATAAATGGAAGAAGACGTGTGGATGCCACCCACAGAAAACCTGAGCTGAATGGCAGTAATGAAATTGGCAGAAATCTCCTCGGCAAGTCGTCCTACCAAGTGATGCACTTGAAAGGTGGACTATTTTGGGCCCACTTTAGCCCCCTTGCTGAGCTGTGTTTGAGTTCCTGCACTGAGAACCGCTCGGGCTCCGTCTGAATTACACCAGCGTTTCAATGAGAGTTGCCTAGTAACATGGTTTGTAGATGAAGTTAGATACTCTGCTTCTTTTTTTTTTTTTCTTTTCAAAGCCTGTTTTTTTTTATCTTCTCTCTCCTCTCCTTTCATGTGCCATCTGTCACCATTCACCAATATTCTTCCTTTTTTTCCATCTCGCTCTCTCTCTCAAAAGGTCACGTTTCTTCATGCTGCATGAATCGACAGTGAGGCGTGAATCATGCACCGCGTTGCGTGTTTTACGCTGACGAACACGTGCGTAAGACGCTCGGAGCAGCAGCAGATCAGACCCTGACCCAGGCTCTTCAGGGTCACGACTCGGTTCCGTATATAAGTTGATGTTTAGTCATCGGGTGTAGCGTAACCATAAACTCGCCCTGCCTTTAACACGCTTCTAAAGGAAGCAAAAGGAGCTAGACTCAAACGTATACAATGTGTGAAGATGCATAACATCATTTTATAAATAAATAATTTCTCATTTTGACACATGATTTAGCGTGGATCTAAACAAGCTAATGGTTTTAGATTAGCAAACCTTTTTCTCTGTACAGAGATTTCTTCACTAGATACCTTGAAGAAGGTATAAATGTTCCTGTGATATAAATAAATAAACTGCACTCAGTGTATTCACTGTGAATTCAGCACGTGATTGTATGAGTGTATTCAGTATGAATTCAGCACGTGATTGTATGAGTGTATTCAGTATGAATCTAGCACGTGATTGTATGAGTGTATTCAGTATGAATCTAGCACGTGATTGTATGAGTGTATTCAGTATGAATCTAGCACGTGATTGTATGAGTGTATTCAGTATGAATTCAGCACATGATTGTATGAGTGTATTCACTGTGAATTCAGCACGTGATCGTATGAGTGTATTCAGTGTGAATTCAGCACGTGATCGTATGAGTGTATTCAGTATGAATTCAGCACGTGATCGTATGAGTGTATTCAGTATGGATTCAGCACGTGATCGTATGAGTGTATTCAGTGTGAATTCAGCACGTGATCGTATGAGTGTATTCAGTATGAATTCAGCACGTGATTGTTAGAGTGTATTCAGTATGAGTTTATCACGTGATTGTATGAGTGTATTCAGTATGAATTCAGCACGTGATCATATGAGTGTATTCAGTATGAATTCAGCACGTGATCGTGTTGAGCCCTGTTCTGATGGGATTAGCTTTAAATGGGGAAACGTAATCATCACCGGAGCATCGCTGAGATTTCAGTCCTGTCCAGAGCCGTCATTATGGCGTGCACGTGCACGTGTCTGGAAAGATTATGCTGTGTTTTACTATATTTATTTAAATGAGCAGTAGAAATGACTCCATAAAAACCCCATCTGAATTGACATGTTGCTAAAGATTGCATTATGTCCTGTGGGAAAAAGAGGCTTTGCACTTTTTCTTCAGTATAAAAAGCGCTCGCTCTTTTCTATCGTCTGCAACCAAAACCGCAATATACACGATGTTTAAAAGGACGTGTCAGAGAAGCGACGCTTGCGGGAGATTTAGATAATTTATTAAGTTCCTACCACAGGTACAGGCTACATAAATTTTATGATCATGTGACCTACGAATTCCTTACTGCCACACCCGCTATGACAAGCGCTCATAATAAAGAAGAAAACCATCGGTTTGTATTCAGATGAGGTGTGTGTACACGTGGAGTTTGTAGTAAGGTGAAGACACGCCCATCTCTGTGATGATACAGAGGTCATTTATCCCATGTAAATCCCTCATCCTCCAAAAACATAACCTAACACACACACGGCAGGAAAACTAATCCCATCCGAGTAGTACTTTAGTTATAACTCCGCCCCTCACTCTGATATGAACCAATCAGAACAGCAGAACTTGCTGCTGAGGAAGTGAAGTTTTAAATTGATTAAAAACAGCTGATGTGTTTTATACATACACGAGCATGTGGAGTTTGTGGTGAGATTCTGTTTCTCCTCAGGGGAATTGTGGATAATAAATCTCCTAATTAACCTCTAACACTTGCTACACACCTACTACACGATAATCTCCACCAACACGAGTGTGTGCGAAACTGTCACTGCTTGTTAGCAAGCTGGTGGAAGAACGCTGTTGCAGCGTTTGGCCATTTAATGAGCTAAAAGCAATCCAATTTATCAAAATCCCCATGCATTTAACTTTTTTATACTATGCAAGGGCATAACTTTATCTTTTCCCACCATATACTTCTTATTTATTGTTTTTCATTCATTCATTTGGAATAAGCTACTTATTCCTGGTCGGTGTTGCGGGGGATCCGGAGTCTATCTGAGGAGCCCACATTCACACCTAAGGACAATTGTACAGTTGCCAATCCGGCTGTTTTTTGAGAAGGGAGGAAACCAGAGAATCTGGACTGAGGAGAACATGCAAAATGGGGACGCTAGCGCAACTTACCCTACACTCACTCTAGCAGGTGACTAGTCACTCATGTCGCTTGTAATCTGTCCAGAGTTTTTTCTTCCAATGTGAAATGGTAGTAGCTGTAGGTAGCTTCAAGTTAAACACAAATGAAATAATGCACTAATCAGTGTGAAAACTGTTACAGGTTTATTTCATATTAGCTAACTGTACTAGCTACGTACACTCAGCAGAGGCACCAGCGAGCTCTGCTACTTCCTTGCAAGCTTTATTTTTCTTCGTAATGTCTCCATACAAATTTAATGACAGACTGTATATGACAGGATAAGATAAAACCAAGCTTATAATTTTTTCTTCCATTTTTGTGTTAAACAGTAAATGGGAACTAATTGCAGGTAGGAACTAAAGTTGTGAGTCGGGATCCGGAGAAATGTCGGACCACATATGCCATAGGATTAGTCTGAGGAATCATTCAAGGCAGTTGTTTGGATTTGTCGCTTTATCTTGTCATACCTAATTTGCACTGAGGTAAGAAAATCTCTGTTTGAGTATGAGTTATTGCTGAAATCATGGCTTCACGTTGTGCACATGCATAGAAAATGAACGTTGCTTGTCACTCTGTCACTTGAGGGTTATTCGACAGTCCTGGGATTTGAACCCCCAACCTTCAGGCCACTATTAGACATTCTTTAAACGTTTAATGAGTGTGCAGGTTTGAGTAAAGACCCAATATAGAGATTTAGTGATTGCTCTTCAGCTGAAAAGTGCTCTGTCACTATGGCTGTAATTACATCTCATCCCATAATATCATCGCATCCCCCATTTCTCTCTCTCTCCCCCCTCTCTCTATCTCTGCTCAACATAATCAACGCGTGAATACCGATTTCCATAGAGACGAGCTCGATGGGAATCAATTGAGTACAGTACGCACCTGGAGAAGCCAAATAATGCATTTTGATTGCGTGATTACAGCCGTGCCTGATTCCTCGTGCTGTCATTCTCTCTTAATGGGCTCGTCGAGAGCAGTGACTGGATGAAGATTTAAATCTATCATGGGGCTCGACAGCAGAGCGATAATACACTCAATAATGGAGTCTGCAGCTGCTACAGGCTGAAACACTGGACTGACACTGTGGTTACTTGAAATGCCAACACGGATTGCTTGCTGCAGATTAGTAACATTAGCTTGGTTCGGATTAAGAGCACAGGCCGGAAGCAGTTCAGTAGCGGTGATCGCAATACAGTGGAGGACATTAGCTAGACCAACCCTGTAGCACTTAGTAGGCCATGTGGCATTGAATCGGACTTTAAAAATTTCCGTAATTCAACATTGCCTGTGCTTTTTCATGTGTTTATTTTGTTGTCTTTTACAGCTTTCCATTCACATGAGGAGGTATTACCCTTCTGGGTTTTGTTATCTCTTGTGCGATAGAGAGAAACTAAGATAATTGGGTAGGAACTGGCAAAGCATAAATTGGTAGAAAATAGGGTAAAAAGATCTCTAGAGCAAATACAGCCATATTTCCACTTTCAGAACTCTTACTTATGGCTCACCAGGGTTCTATAATTCCAGAGTCAAAGAACCCAAAGGTGTTCTCAGCTGTCAATATCCCAGTTTCCTATGTTTCCAGGAATATTACAAATGCCCTGTGTCCACAAGGTTTAATATTAGAGGGGCTCTATGTTTCCAGGGCTATATTCTTTCCAGGACCTGTGCTCCCCATGGACCTGTATTACCAGGGCCTATATTTTCAGAATTCCATGTTTCCAGAGCCCAGTCTTCCCAGAGTTCATTGTTTGGTCCCGTATTCCCAGTGCTTTAAATTCTCAAGGCCCCAGATTCACAGGGTTCCATTCTCCCAGATCCATCTGGCCTTTTATTCCCATGGCCCTATGTCCCTAGGGTTCTATATTTCCAAGGTCCTAGGTTCCTAAATCTTCATATTCCCAGAGTTCCATGCTCCCAAACATTTATTTTCCCAAAGGTTCCCAGGGGTCTATATACCCAGGTCCCTGTATTCCCATGGTTCTACATTTTCTGAGCCCATCCTCCCAGGGTTCTGAATTTCCAAGGCCCTATGCACCCAGGGCCATATATTTACCCATTTTCCCAGAGTTCAATGTTCCCATGGTGCTATGTTTCCATATTACCAACATAAAGCTCCATATTCCTAGGGCTCCATTTTTCTGGACCTACAGTATATATGCACAATATTCCATGTTCCCAGGGCCTTGTAAATCCAAGGGTCTATGTTCCAATCCCTCCATACTTCCATGTTCTCATATTTCCAGGGCTCCATATTCTCAGGTTTCTAATTGCCCAGGGTTATATGTTACCAGGGCCATATAGTCCCATGGTTCCTTGGATTTTGAATTTCCAAAGCCTTAAATCAATATTCTGTGTTCCTGAAACATGCCATATGCTCCTGAAACCGTATATTTCCAGGGTGTCCCCAGTGCCTGATGCTCCCAAGACTCTGTAGTCCCCTGGCCCCATATTTCCAAGGCCCCATATTCTCAGGGCTCTGTTTTCAGGGGCTTACATTCTCAATGCCCTATAATGTCAAAGGCCAAGGCCCTATATTTCAAATGCTGCGTGTGCCTAAAGTCCTATATTCTTTCTTATTTCCAGTGCTATATGTCTAGAGAGGTGCAAGTTCCCAGGACCTATGTTACAAAGAGAATATGTTCCCAAGACCCTTTAATCCCATGGTTCTATTTTTCCAGGGATCTGAATTTCCATAACCCTGTGTTCCCATGGTCTTACAGGGTCCCAAGGTTTCATATTCGTCCTGCGTTCCCAAAGGCCCGAATTCCCAGGACCATATTTTCCCAAGGCTCTGTGTTTTCAGGGTTATAGACACCTAAGGTCCTATGTTTCCAGGCCCCTATATATATCAAATGCCCTATTTCCCTGAAGCCCCATATTGTTGGAGTTCTTTTTTCCCAAGGCTGTTTAATCTCATGGTCCCATATTCCCAGAGCTCTGTATTCTCAAATGCAGGGCCCAATATACTGTATTCACAATAGATCTTTGTTGCCAGGGCATTGTTTTTTTTTTAAAAGCCCTATGTTTCTAGGGCTGCACATTCCTGGGATCTCCAGTCCAAGACCTGTATGCCCCAGGGTTCCATGTTCCCATGGGACTATATTCTTAGAGCCCCATATTCCTAAGGCCCTGCACCTCATATAAACCCACAATTCTACCACTGATCATTATAGTAATAGCTTTAATTGAATTTTTTTCTCAGACATGAGGATGCTGTACAAAGGAAAGCAAAGTTGATTAAAAACATATAATTAATTCTCCAGACTTCAAAACCAAAGGATTCTCTGTGGTGTTGTGTGGTGTCCCCAATTATTGCACTGTTACTCCAGAGCTAAATAATTAAATCGTTATTTTCTCAGACAAATCAAACTCGCACTTCATTTGGTCCTCTTGTGTACCTTTCGCAGTGCACAGAAAGGGGTGGAAAGCTTTAATTCAGTGTGTGTGGGATGGGGTCAGGGGAAATTTCTGTTTCTGTTTATATTTCCTAAATTCTAGCAGTATAGGTGATGAAATATATTGAAACATGCTACAACAGTTTAAAAGCAAGGCAAGTATACCAGGCATATAATCAGAGAAAACTGTTTCTCTGCTGTTTTTACAAACTTCACAAGGATAGTCGTCCTTTTAATGATCAGACTTTCTGAAATACATAATTGAACCCTGCGACTGTGATTGCTATGTCGTGACGCCTTTACACTCATATTTGTAACCCAAGGTGGCTGGTGTGATTTGTCTAATGTTCCGACTCCGTGCCGTCGTCCATGATTGGTACCTGGAGGAGAAACAGCTGCTTTTTTGATGATCCTCTGTGGGTTTGTTATTGCAGCTTAGCATGCCCGGATCAATCAGAGCGCTATGTCTAACTCCATCTGCTCCTGTTCAAGTATCGGCATTACAAACTGCTGCAAGCAAAAAAATCAAGACTATTAATTCACCCCAGACACTCGTTCCTCTAAATTATGTCACAGTTAAAGTTTGCACCGCACCCCAAGGTTTGTTTGGTGAAGAAAAAAAAATGTTTCAATTTATAGAACTACAACCAAAATTAGAGATGGTACGATATAAATTATTCTTATTCCAATACTAATAACGCTACTGAAACCTTGAGTATCAGCCTATAGAAGGATCCGTTCGAAATCTTTTGCTAGTCTTTAAAATTACTAGTATTATTATTTTTTATTATTATTAATAATAATAATAATAATAATAATAATAATTAGTCATGAACAAAAATACATAGCTAAAAACATGACAAACAAAACATCAGCTTTTTTAAATTCACTTAAACTATTTCATACAAAAATATAAATAAATGATGCAAATGTAAATAAATATAATAAAATCAATCCTAAAAAAAATAGTGTGAATAGTGAATAGTGTGCTTAATTAATTTAGGTAGTTAGTGTTCATTCTGCCTTTTTACCTCTCATTTTTTCAGCGTCACTTCCTTCTTTAATTGCATTTAGTTTCATGTTAACTTTGAAACTAGTTGATGGAAATCTCCACCACTGTCTTACGATTTAAAAGACCCCGGGTTGTACAGTATGTACAGCGGGGTCCAAATGTCTATTTTAAATATTTAAAAGGAAGTAAAAGTCTTAAAGTAAAAATCTTGAATATTTAATGCTGAAGATTCGGCACTATTTCTCGGTCGCTATTTAACTGTGAGCAAATGTGTGATATTGAGCAGGTTACAAAAGGTACAAAAGGTCAGATTTTCCTCATGTCTAATCTCTTCTATTGAAGCGTGTGATCAGACGACACTCCGATGGATCTGATCTAAAATGCATCATAAGATTTTGCACACACTTGTAGAGCCCAGGCCAGCTCGAGTGCTCACTGTCGTTAAAGCAGAAAGGGGACCAACTGAATACTAAGAAACTCTGACATTCATGTAAATATTTCAAAGATTCTACTTTTCACTCAGGTTTTTGTCAATAATATCATTTTTAAAGGAAACTGTATTTTACCTAGTGCTCTCAGACTTTTGGGCCCCACTGTACATACACAGAACAGAACCCCTGGATAGAAACCCCAGAACCCTTGGGGTTCCTCTTTAAATACCATGAGTCAGAACCATGGCTTTAAGGAGATGTGTATTGTATAATTTTGTAAACAAAGATACCCACTGCTAGTTTGCGAGCGTACATGCGGTATCGAGAAATGACATTTAGCTTGGTGTTAGTGTGCTGAAAGCAGACTCTGTAATCTGTCTGTGCACATCTGTGCCAAGTTGTCCTGCTGTCAAATGTCACCCTGTTAATATGGACGACGAAGCGCTTTCCAGACAGAGTGTTCGGCGTGTTTGGCTGCGATTCTTTCTCTCTTTCATCTGTAGAGTCCTGATTATCGCTACGTTTTGATGTCGAGGGAAACGAGGCTGTGATTGACAGCTTGGCTGGAGCTGAACAGTTCCTCTTCCTCCTCCACCTATCTGAGTCCGCACAGCCTGAGGAGAGACAGAAGAGAGAAACAGACGACAACAAAATAACAATGGTGTGGATCGCATTTAATTATCCTCCTGCCTTCAATAGACTCCAAAGCAGAACTGATGTCTTGCATTTAATTTTCACCACCAAAACAGTGGTGATCTCGGCGCATTGTTAATAAGCCCTTCCTTTTTTGTGTCGAGACGAAAAAGAAAAGGGCATTTGACTCAGGAAAAGTAATTAGGCTGCATTCGCATACCGGTGGATGATAGGAGAACAAAAACCTCTGTTCTGAAGTTAACACAGCATTCCGCGATGGGAACACTCCGATAATATAGAGGGAAGAGGAGCTTTTGCATGTTTAAAGTTCAGGAAGCGTCTATAGCACACACACACACCCCATGGCATTTTTCGTTGGTAGAACGAATGCTAATTCATCAAACTGTGATTACATCTCATTTTCTTGGGAAACAGCATCATATTGAGCTTTGTACAAAAATAAAAATGTTTCTCACTTGGTTGTGCAAGAATTTCCATTTTCAGCCTCCGAGAAAACATCTCACGGTGTCGGAATACCGCTGCAGCCTTCATAACCACGCAAATCATAATTGGCAGGTTTGAGATGCCAGACTAGCCATGCCAAATTCATATCTTCACAGCTCTGGATTTAATCGGCCTGTAATGTTCAGCCCGGCTCCCAGCACGTCACCAGTGTGTGTGTGTGTGTGTGTGTGTGTGTGTGTGTGTGTGTGTGTGTGTGGGCAGAATGTAATTGTAGGATGAGATTCTGAAGATGTGGTTCCAGATTTTTCACCGTTAATGAAAGTCTGGGGTAATATCTGAGCAGCGGATATTACAGCTACGTTCTGCTCCCATTGTCCAACGTGCGAGTGCTTTATTGAATAGATGTGAAATATCTTTATCACTCTCATCCGTTATGAAGGGCTGTGTGTCTGCTCGCTGCTGTTTGTGTTTGTTGGAGTGGTTCAATAGTTGCAGACACGAGACAGGAAATAAAGGAAATAAAGAGGCTTCGCCTTGCTGAAGGCTGACTCCTGTTTGAGAGCGTTGTTTCTGCTAAGCTTCTCCACACTGTTACTAATGAACATTAATACGGCTTCTCCGCGGTTCCCATGATCACTCTTCTGCTGTCTTTTGGAAGAAATGCAAGACTTAAAGGCTGTTTGAAATCTAGACTCTCTAGACCAGGGGTCCTATTTTGCCAGACCACACTGAGCACACAAACAATGCTGTAGAAGAGTCGATAAACGTATGAAAAACAATTGTCTGTAGTTCAGCAACTCTAATGTTCTGAACATGGCCCAGCATGGCTTCTGTAGCAGATCTTCAGTTGTCTAATCACATGCATTGATGTAAATAATTTACCTTAAGGAAGCTCATCAGACTTGACACTAGCTACAGAGAGATCTAGACAGGTCTGAAGGTTTTTCATTTATGTTTAAAGACGAATGGACAGAGACGAATGTGTTCATTAGATAATACGTTTGGCAGAAAATATCACAGGGAGGTGCCATCAAAAATAGTAGCTGTGGGAGCTTGAAGGATTGGTGAACCTTTCTGCTGGAGTGGGCGGAGTCTAAATATGGTAACATAAAACACATGAACTAATCATTCATTAATCACTAATCATTAAAAGGTAACTTTCATCACCATTCAGTCATGTTAGCCAATTATCTGGATCTTTGTAAGTAGGATCTTTTATGTAACTGGAAATGAATTTCAGCTGATCTATACCCCACTCCAGGAAGCTCCAGCTCATTCTGAGCTCCTTTAAGTAATTGAGCTCGTCACTGAAGGGCATCCTACGGCTCCTCCTTTTCACCTCACCAACGCTGCTTTGAAGTCTGGAGTAATTAACCCCCCGCCTGAGAAGCTTCAGCGTTAACCTCAATGTGTGTTACAACTGTTTTCACACATAATGAGCCTCAATCTTCTAAAGAAAGGCTTTAAACATAAAAACATGACCGATCTAATCTCCTGACTGTCCTCAAGGCATCAGTATAGCACTGCAAAAAAGAGATATCCAAGCAAGCTTATGTAATATGTCTTATAATAAGATATGAACCAAATACATCTTTATTTTCAAGCTTTAGATTTTCTTATTCTATTCGTGGATCATTTTGCTTCTAGAAATAAAGACTTAAAATGAGAAAAATGATCTGCCACTAGAACAAGACTATTTCAACCTGGAAAAAGAGAAAATGTCTAGAAACATGTTTAATAATCTTATATTTGGTTCACTGTGATCTTATAATAAGAAATATGAGATACATTTAACAATATTTGAAATATGTACCTGCTAACATGTGAAATATAACAGGGAGGACAAAATGTGTAAACCCTAACCCCTAACCCTTAACCCTAACCCCTAACCCTTAACCCTAACCGCTAACCCTTAACCCTATCCCCTTACCCCTAACCCTTATCCGTAACACCTAAGCCTTAACCTTAACCCTTATCCGTAACACCTAAGCCTTAACATTAACCCTAACCCTTAACCCTTAATCCTAACCCCTAACCCTCAACCTTAACCCTTATCCGTAACACCTAAGCCTTAACATTAACCCTAACCCTTAACCCTAACCCTTAATCCTAACCCCTAACCCTTACCCATAACACCTAACCCTCAGAATATATACAATATACAAAGAACATTGAATTGAATTGGCTTGACTCCACCCAGGTGGGAGGAGCTGGATCAAGTCTGACTCCACCGCATGGACTTTTTGTTCTGCAGTAACTGGAGTCAGCTTTTTCATGTTCGTCATCTCTGGTAAAATATTTTTTCAAGTACTCGGTCTGGAATAGTGAAGTACTTTCCTGGGTCCACCAGTTGATGACTCTTGCTGTAGGACCTCCAGAAGATGACTCGACATTTTGATTTTCCAAATTTACATTCTTTTCCTGATCCACTCTGATTGACAGTAGTATGGGCTATCAAACCTCTTAAAAAGCGTACTTCATGTAAGATATCTAATCTAATCCATCCCTGCTGATGTTTAGAACTCACTCGTCCAACACATCCAGCAATACAAACTAGCACTAGAACAGTAAGTCCAGCTTGACCACTGTCTTTCACTTGCCTTTCAATTTCCACTGAAAATTGTAGCTATTGCATTCGCTCTGTCTCAGCAGCACTTCAAAGCTTTCAGCTTTGGGGACTTTGATCTTTTCTTTGAACTTTACCCAGAATTGCAGCATGCTTAAATTTTCACCTGCACTGCTCGAATGAAAATCCGAGCAAACAGAGATGCCGCTGTAATACCCCGAACTGAGGCCCAAGATATATTTATTCCCTTTTTCTTGTGAGTGACAGCAGGACAAAAAAGCAATAAAACTTCCACAGCTCTCTGTGTCTCATCCCCAATCTGACAGTTCTGCATCTTTCTCTAACTCAGCTGTCTGTTCCGACAAGACTCTCATCATCTCTGGCTGCCACGTCCTGTTTGTAGTTTTGTTTGGTCCTCTGGGAATGAGGGAGTGTTGAGATGCCTGCTGGATCCTGATGATGAGTCTGCATTTCATCATTTGTTGGCCTTACTGTGAACTTTGCACTCTAAGTGCTGCTGATCTTGAATCTTTAGCTAGTCAGTTTTCTCTGGGAAAATGAGTTATCTACATTAGCTAGTGAGATTAATCTAAAAAGAAACCATGCAAGCTATAAAAACTCAAACTGGGAACCCTTAACATCTATCCAATTATTGATATCTGTTAAAGGTTCCCAACTTGGAGTTTAACTTCTCCCTCTCTCTTAGGGAAACATTATTTTGTAGGGTTCTTTAGTGCAGTGCGGAGGAAGTCAGACAGGAGTCGGAGGAGGTCAGACAGGAGTCTCCTTACACAATGATGTTTGCGGATGACATTGTGATCTGTAGTGAGAGCAGGGAGCA
>JAKKZN010000018.1:826759-838989 GCA_033441825.1 Pangasius elongatus
GTCTCTAGTCTCCACTGGCCTCTAGTCTCCACTGTCTTTTAGTCTCAACTGGCCTCTAGTCTGCACTGGCCTCTAGTCTCCACTGTCTTTTAGTCTCAACTGGCCTCTAGTCTCCACTGGCCTCTAGTCTCCACTGGCCTCTAGTCTCCACTGTCTTTTAGTCTCAGCTGGTCTCTAGTCTCCACTGGCCTCTAGTCTCCACTGTCTTTTAGTCTCAACTGGCCTCTAGTCTGCACTGGCCTCTAGTTTCCACTGTCTTTTAGTCTCAACTGGCCTCTAGTCTCCACTGGCCTCTAGTCTCTACTGGCCTCTAGTTTCCACTGTCTTTTAGTCTCAACTGGCCTCAAGTCTCCACTGGCCTCTAGGCTCCACTGTCTTTTAGTCTCCACTGGCCTCTAGTCTCCACTGGTCTCAAGTCTTCACTGGCCTCAAGTCTCCATTGGCCTCTAGTCTCCGCTGGCCTCAAGTCTCCCCTGGCATCTTCAATCCTCATTGTCCACTAATTCCCACGTTTCCTGAACCCTCACTGTCCTCTAGTCCCTACACTTCTCCTTCCAGCATTGTCCCCACAGTCATCTAGTCCTCACTGTCCTCTAGTCCCCACTTTTCTCCAGTACCCACTGTCCTCTATTCCCCAACTTTCTCTAGTTCTCTTTGTTCAGTTTCCCACTGTATCATAGTTTCCAGTTTCCTTATTTCCTATGATCTTGTTCCAGTTGTTCCCTAGTTTCCTTATTTTTAAATTTCCTTATTTTACACTGTGCAGGACTTTCCACTGTTCCATACGTTTTTTAAAAATATTGTCCACCTTCCCTGATCCCCTAGTTCCAAGTATCCCTCAATAACTTCAGGGTGTCCCAAAAAGTCTCCATAAATAGGGTACTATGTTTGCCAGCTGAATTTGTTAATAAGTTTGGCAACAGTGTTGTGTGTGATGTGCCATGTTTCCTGTTAAAGTCCATCGCAACCTTCCTGATCCAGCCATGAGAATGATTTCAATACCTCCTTCTTTTGTCAAAGGCATTCTTAAAGGATATCTGAAAAATATATATATAATATAAACTAAGTATGAAGACTATACTATGTATGGAGACTTTTAAGACACCCTGCATTAAACTGTGGTATTATTGGAAAAACCAGTTTAAATCACTATTTATTATGACTAACTGTGGTTTGGGATGGAGCCCGTGGTTTCTGTGATTGGTCAGTGCTTTTTTGGTGCTCTTGTCCCATTTTGCCTCAGCTATTCACATTTATTTAACAGAACAGGACTGAATAGAAATAATCACACAATAAACCCTGATGACTGATTCATGATGAAAATTTTTTTACATCTTTGAATGACAAGCTGCACTTTAACAAGATTGAGCAATCACACCTTTAGAACCCTGACATTTCAAATCTCAATTTTTATCCTTTCATTTTCACTCGTCTTTCACTTCCGAATCTTTTCTCTGTCTTGCTGTGAATATGTTTTTTTCTTTCTCTCTTTGAGGTTGTGCATTATGGTAGAGCTACCGGCGTAGGCAGATGCGTGAGAATAAGATTTGGCTCCATTCCAAACCCTAGACTTCATGTCTAGTTAGTGTTCTAATTAGAAGGTCAGCCATTTTAGAAAACAAATGCTAGAACACACAGAATCTTGATGAAGTCTTTGATGGAGTTCATACAGAATTGTTCTCAGTTATTACCCATAAAGCACTCTGAGCATATGTTAGGGTTAGAAATGTAAGATTCTGTAAAGGTACCTGATCTGGAACACAGAACTAGGGATCAGATATATTTAGTGTTCCTGTGTCTTCTGTCAGGATTTCACTGAGTGAAAGTACAGCGCTAATCTCATATGCTAATTAACCAATTAGTAAAGTTATGTCTTTTTCCTACTTTACATTTTGTCATGCAGTAGCTCTAACCATGTGATCTTTTGAGTTTAACAAATCTAACATATTAGAGTGAATACTAATAAGGAAACTTGCCAGCCTTGAGACACAGCTTTTATTTTACCTCAGTCATAAAGTCTCAACAAAGACATCAAAGTGGTCGGTGATTTGCAATTCTGAGTGGAGGTTTAAGTTTGAGCTTTACACATTGAGCCAATTAAAAGCACAAAACGACTCTCGCCTGCGCAACATCACAGAAACCTTTCGTCTCAAAAGGAGCCTCATTCATCATCTCCATCTGTTCTCCAGCTGAACTGCTCTTCAATATTTCATACTGTCCTTCTGTATGTTTGAAATTGAGGCACTCAATAATCGGCCTTGATCCAGGTTCAGTTCATCTCATCATGCATAAACACATTCTGTTCATTATTTAACACTATTAGCGAGGTTGTCTCCCTTCGCCCAATGCCACTTCTTTAGATTTAACAGCAATGCAACAGCTACAATACAGCCATCAAACACTAATATTCACAATCAAGCACCAATATTCCGCAAACACCAATATTCTCAGTCTAACAGCAACTTTCACCATCAGCATTACCATTTATGTTCAGACACCTAAACACCAACACTCCCCATCAGACACCAACACTCCCCATCAAACACCAACACTAACCATCAAACACTAGCACTCCCCATCAAACACCAACACTCCCCAACACCAACACTCCCCATCAAACACTAGCACTCCCCATCAAACACCAACCTTCACATCCTGACCCCAACACTCCCCATCAAACACCGACATTCACCATCACACACCAACCTTCGCATCCTGACCCCAACACTCCCCATCAAACACCAACACTCCCCATCAAATACCAACACTCCACATCAAACTCCAACACTCCCCATCAAACACTGACACTCTCCATCAAACACCAACCTTCACATCCTGTCCCCAACACTCCCCATCAAATACCAACACTCCCCATCAAACACCAACACTCCCCATCAAACACCAACATTCTACATCAAACACTAACACTCCCCATCAAGCAGCGACACTCCCCATCAAACACTGACACTCACCATCAAACACCGACATTCACCATCAAACACCAACCTTCACATCCTGACCCCAACACTCCCCATCAAATACCAACACTCCCCATCAAACACCAACATTCTCCATCAAACACTAACACTCCCCATCAAGCAGCAACACTCCCCATCAAACACCAACACTCCCCATCAAACACCGACATTTACCATCAAACCCCAACCTTCACATCCTGACCCCAACACTCCCCATCAAACAGCAACATTCATGCAACATAAAGCCAAATGTTATTTGGTTTTATAAACGTCAGTAAGAGAGCTGCTGAGCCAGATGAACAATGTGGAGGACAACATTCTATAGATTCCCAAAAATCAGAACTAATCCCAGTAACGTTTGGGGCTCTACATTTATTCAAAAATTAATCAAGACATGCAGAAACTAAATACTTTCTTTTCCCTCAATTGCAGATTGTGGAATAGATTTAGAATGTCAGTTGTTTTATGTTTAACTACTGTGCTGTTTTCTCTTTTTTTGGTTTTATAATGCCACTAAGATGATGTGTAATTCAAAAACAGGAAATTAATTATACTTTTAAAGAGCTTCATATCTGTCTGTTCACACACACATGAAAGTAAAAACCATCTTCTCATGCGACTTTCATGTTCATGTTTAGGACCTGTGTCCTAAACCACAACGGCAAGTGTGTGTGACATCACTGAAGAAGCAGGCGTGGTTAGACTTCCATTCCGTGTTTGCTACTTTAGCCTCATAGCTCCGACGCCAAACCAGACAAACAAACATTGGACACCAATCACATCTTGACTGATTGACTGCATTTGAGGTCAGGGAGATAGAGAGAATGAGAAAGAGCCGAAGGTGGACAGAGTGGGTTCCCCTGTGACTCCGGGAGAGTGTTGTTCTCCAGAGATGGTGTGTCCTGTGTGTAAACAGGATTACCGAGATGAAGACGAGGGCAGTGTGTTTACTCTTCTTCCTTCTCACAGACTGAAGATGATGAAAAAGTGCAGAGATCTCTCAGTGCTGAAGCAAGAGCGCAAATAAACAGAGACAAAAGAGAGACATGTTTATAGAGGCAGGAAAGAAAAAAAAGACACAGAGAGAGAGAGAATGTGAAACATAGAGACAGCAACTAAGAGAGACAAACAGTGGAGAGAGAAGAGAAGAATAAAAGAAACACCTTTCTAACTGAAAGACACACTCATCTGTCTCACTCAAAACCATCCATCTGTCCCAGTCAGAGACACACCCAACTGTCTCACTCAAAACCATCCATCTGTCCCGGTCAGAGACACACCCATCTGTCTCACTCAAAACCATCCATCTGTCCCGGTCAGAGACACACCCATCTGTCTCACTCAAAACCATCCATCTGTCCNGTCCCAGTCAGAGACACACCCATCTGTCTCACTCAAAACCATCCATCTGTCCCAGTCAGAGACACACCCATCTGTCTAACTGATAGACACGCCCATCTTCCCTTTCAAAGACACACCCTTTAGTCTCTACCAGAAACGCCCATCTGTCTGACTCAGAAATGCTCTTCTGACTAACTCAAAGACATACCAGTCTGTCTCACACAGGCATGTCTATTTGTTCCACTTAAAGAAACGCCCATCTATCTCACTTAAAGTCACACCCATCTGTCTCACTCAAAGACACACCCATCTGTCTCACTCAAAGACACACCCATCTGTCTCACTCAAAGACACTCCCATCTATCTCACTCAACAATACACCCATCTGTGTTACTCAGACATGCCTGTCTGTCACACATCTGTTTTACTCTGAGAGATAAACATCTGTCACACTCAGAGACACGCCCATCTGTTTCACTCAGAGACACACCCATCTGTTTCACTCAGAGACACGCCCATCTGTTTCACTCAGAGACACACCCATCTGTCTCTCTCAAGGACACACCCATTTGCCTCATTCAAAGACACGCCCATATGTTTTACAAAGACACGCCCATCAGTCTCTCTCAAGGACACCCATCTGTAAAGACATACCCATCTGTCCAATTGAGTACACTTCCATTGGTCCCTGTCTCCAAAAACACAAGATTGCTGTCCCTCTCAAAAGCCCGGCCTTCTGTCTCACTTACACATGCCTACCTGTCTCACTCAATACACACCCATCTGTCTCTGTCATAAAAACCATGCCCACGTGTCACAGTCAGGGACATACCCAACCTGCAGACAGACACTTCCCAAATGGACCCTTGTTTAAACCTATTTGTTTTTTGCTCACAAACATATTTTATTATTCCATGAGGAGGTTTGACATTTGCAAGGGACTTTTCCTACGTTCGCAAGAAATTGTCATTTTCAATGATATTTATAAATGTCTTCAGAGCATGAGATTGTGATGTGATATGATGCGTGTGCTCATGACTTGTGGCTGAAACGGAAAAAGGAATATAGAGATGGATTGATTCAAAACAATAAACGACAGCTAGCTGTTCTCATTTGTCTTCCATTTGTCTCTCAAAAGGCTCAGCAGGCTTCCCTCTGTAAAACACACACACACACTCACACTCAATTTAGAAGCTTATCAGTGTGTGTTCATGAAACTCACTTTTGCATCGTGTTGGAGGACACACGGATGGTACATTTGTCTCTAAGATTAATTGAAGATGCATAATGAGAGAAATTCAATGGAAAAAAAAGAATGTGTGATGCAGACAATCTGTCTCTCTTTCTTTCTGGCTGTCTGTCTGACCCCTCAGCCGTGTGCTGAGGATAAACGACAGCGAAGACTCTGCAGTATCAGCGCACGCTTCACAACGCCCACAGATGATGTGTGCTTTTCAGAGATCGATATTTCATACCAGAATTTCTCCCACAGACAAACAACGGATCTGTTGAAGAGTCTTGCTTTTAAATAATGGATTCGGGAATAATAGGGATCAGCTAAGTATACTTTGAGTGTGAATTCTTCACCCTGACCTTGACTTACAGATCAGACGGCCTTGTTTCATCCCTGTTGTGTTAAACTGAGAGTGGACTCGGAGGGCAACGCCGCAAAAATTAACATTTAACACACTGGCCTTGAAGGTTGTTCATCGAATGGACCTTGGTCTCTTTACAGAGGTTCTTCCATGAATCATGGCTGATACTGATAGCTATAAAGGCTGAGCATTAACAATCTGTAGTTTGTGTAAATCCCAGAAGACAATGCTGGGTTCTTGATTGAGACCTTCACAGACCTTCAACACTTGAAAATGAACAAAAGGGTTCCTCAAGGGTTCTTTAAATAATGGATGTAGCTTTCTAAAGTGGTTCTTCTTGGGACACTTTTTGATGAGGAAATCATCTGGGCTTTTTTTTCAACAGAGACTTTCTCTGAACTTTATTAATACATTGAATTGAGAAGCATTACATAACAAGAGTCATTACCTTATATCAGTCATGGTTTCCTCCTGTGGTTCCAATGGCAGTGAACACCATGTGCTTGTGTTTTGGTTTCTGTTCATGTCACAGCCCCTGTCCTGTCAGTGGATTACTACCTGATTGTGTTCGCCTGTTCTGTGTTAGTCCTTCATTAGGCTGTCTATGTATACTGTATTGTGTCAGTTTCTCATCATCATCATGGCACAAACGCATGATAAGACTAAGTCTGGGCCTTGTTATCTATGTTAGTTCCCATTTTTGGATTCTTGGATTCTCTCAAATAAAAGCACTACTGAGTTTATGCACTTGCGTCCTGACACATTCTCTACACACTGCACATTACATTGAGTCCACAGACATAATTGCCCATTTTCAGCCCAAAAAAATACTATCATGCATCTTTCTGTCTTAATTCCCTCCAGCCCATGGTGTAGCAATGTTCTTGTTTAATATGTCAGCCATTTTGAAAAGTTCAAACTGAACTACTCATTAGAGAAAAAACTCTACTTCACAAAAGTGTCTCGTACACAAGGATACAATTCAGAATATAACTAACCACTTCCTTATCACTTTCTCAGTGCAAAAGAGAATCATTTTCTGAATGCTTTCCAAGACACCACTTTCTCTTTGCATAAATACTGATCAAAGTCCATTAGAGAAATTTGTTTGACATACCAGCAGACGTATCCGGGACTCGGCTGTCGGTTTCGCTAATTGTTAAATGGAAGAAAGTCACAATGTGTTGAAGACAGTAAGAAATCATTACATGGCTAATTTTGTTATAATATCAGCTCATACATGACTCTGAGTAGCAGGTCATCCATATACAAGCCTTCTACTTGTTCTTCTGGCTTCGACATTGAGTCTTGATAAACAGTTATGATCTATGGTTTGGTAGGGAACTGAATATTTCCAAAGTGGTCAGTTTGTAATTACACTCATCTCTGGGGCAGTTGTGGCCTAATGTTTAGAGAGTCGGACTTGTAACCCGAGGGTGAACCTGAAGGTTGTGGGTTCGAGTCTCAGGCTGGAAGGGATTGTAGGTGGGGGGAGTGAATGACCAGCGCTCTCTTCCACCCTCAATACCACGACTGAGGTGCCCACTGCTCTGTGTGTGCACTTGAATGCAGAGCACAAATTCCACCTTTTGTAGATCCATGAATGCACTGGCTCTAACTTGAACTGTTTAAAATGTCTGGTATTATTCAGTTACTCAGCAGGTACTATGAAATTAATTGTACACATTAATTGAAGAAAATATCCAACAGGAATGACTTTCAGTTGTCTCAGACACTTAAGTGAAAATACGAGAGTAGATAGAATATGCTGATATCAAACATAGATATCATCATAGATATCAAACAAGATGACAGTTCTTGTTAACTCTGATTTTTGGATCCTCAAAAAGGACTGAGAAAGAGTATGCATAACTCAGACATCTGAAATGTGGCCAATCTTACAGAACTGCTCTGATAGACATGAAAAAACAAGGCAAGGGAACAAACGAAAGGAAGGAAATAGAGAATGAAGGAGAAGTGCCATGGCTGGTTATGAAAGGAGAACCTGGTGCTGAATCATGTTTGGCCTTCACATACACACACACACACACACCACCACCAGCGGAAGCTGATTAGCTGGCAACAGAGACGGGAACCGGTGTCGAATGGCCACCAATTTCACACCGTTTGTTTCAGAAGTCTTGGCTGGTAAACAGCTCAGTGCTCCATTGATAAGCACTCCTAAAGCTCCACATTCTTTGGGATTTGCTTGCATGCCAAAGCAGCTGGACACTCTGGAAGCCAGCCAATCACCACATCAGGAGCTTTAGAGTAACCAGAGCCAGTGTTAAACACAACACACTCTGAATGTACTGATGTCTGGGGACAACACTGATAAGCCTGATGAATATAAAACAACTGGACACATTATACACTGCCAACAACATCCAAAAATCTGAGTCCATTATCACAGGGACTGTTTTTATTTTATTGGACCTGTCACCTTAATTGCCACCCCAAAAACCACTACATTTCTTTTTTTTTAGCACAATACCTCCAAAGTCCCTGATGGGACAAAATAATTGTAAGTCTTTGACTCATAAATTGTAGTTTGCCATATGTACAGTCTCTGTAGACAGTTGGTACCTGCTCCAACACCACTGTCACCAATGCCATTATGCCATTGTCTAATCAATCTGAACACAGTTTCAGGCCCCAATAATACTGCAACAAATCAGACTGGAGTTCCCACACCAAATACCACTGTGACCAATCAGACCACAGTTCCTGCCCCTCATCACAGTGTAACCAATGGGAATGCAGTTTCAGCCACCAGGACTACTGTAATCTGCCTGAAATTCCCACCCCAAAGGCTACTGTAACCAATCAGACCACAGTTCCTGCTCCAAAAGCCACTGTCACCCACAATGAAGCTGTAACCAATTGGACCACAGTATGTTGGTTGTTGTTGTTGGCATCCTTCCATCTTTGAGAGACAATGGTGTAGTTTCCAGTTTGATGTTCTATCTGCACTTTTGTGAGTGGCTGAATAATCCAACTATAGAATAAGAGTTTCTGCTGCATATGAATAATGACAACACCTGCTGAGGTTGCTGTTGTTTTTCCTTCCTCCTTGCTCTCTTTGCAGCAAGGTTTTTTCTTCTGGCCTCCTCAGCTTTCTGTACTTCTGATAGCAAGGTACCAAGCAGAGCGTTCATCTGCGCTACTTTACCACGTGTTGACATTTGGCCTTGAGTTGGCCTTGAGTACAGTAGGTTTTTGGGAATGTGGCCATGTTCCATTCTGCTGACATGGCCAAGCCACCTCAGATGGAAGCTGTTTCCTCTCATATCTCGAGCATACTGAGCATGCAGGCCTGGTAGACGAGCAACCACAGTATGAATTACTCACACTATAGTTCCTGCCCACAATGAAGCTGTAACCAATAATTTACATTTACAGCATTTGGCAGACGCCCTTATCCAGAGCGCCTTACATTTACCTCATTTATACAACTGAGCAGTTGAGGGTTAAGGGCCTAGCTTAAGGGCCCAGCAGTGGCAGCGCTGGGGATTGAACTCATGACCTGCTGATCAGGAGTCCAACGTCTTAACCACTAAGCTACCACTGCCCTGGTATCAGAGTTCCCATCGCAGTGTAACCAGTGGGAATGCAGTTTTAGCCACCAGGACTACTGTAATCTCTGAAATTCCTACCCCAAAAGCCACTGTAACCAATTGGACCACTGTAACTAATCACACTGTAGTTCCTGCCCACAATGAAGCTGTAACCAATCAGATCACAGTTCCTGCTCCACATGACACTGTAAACAGTCATACTGCAGTTCCCTCCCAAATAGACACTGAAACCCCCTACACCATTGTAACCAATCAAACCTCTGCTCTAACCAATCAGAGCACAGTCCCTGATTCCAGTGGTACTGTCAGCAATCAACGCAGAATTTCCATCAATGATCTGTGATCCATCAGACTGCAGTTCTTGCCCCTGTCTTAGCCACCTAGCTCTCAACTTAACCTCATTAACTAATAAGATAAAGAGCTATAGCAACAGTGGAGCTACATTCATTTAGCATCAATTTATGTCACACAGTGTTAATGTCCAGTGGAACATTGATCCAGCCATGTTAGTTGCTATCAGGGTGTGGAGTCTAGTACTCTAAAATATTTATACTAGATATGTAGATATTATTCAGCATGTGATATTTGTCTTGGACATGAACATGACTACATCATAACACCACCAGTATACGTGATCCGCGTTATCGTCCCTCACGCTCTCAGTTTCAGCGTTATCTGTTGTGGCATTGCAGTTCACAGTCATTTATAAAACGCCAAGCTTTTCATATGCGAGTGAATAAATCGCCTGTCCACATTTAGGGTTTTTTTCGTTTCCACACCTGTCAGGCGGAAGCAATAGCTTTTAATCTGTGCATCAAAGCAACAGAGGAAAAAAAACACTCTCTCTCCTTCTTCTCTCCTCCAGTCTGCTGCAGTGTTTATCGATAACCCCGATTCACATTCTCATTTTTCATTTTGAGTTTAGGATGAGAGCGCTGTGGTTATATGGAAGATTTCCAGGCTGTGATAGGAGGTAGTTTAAAAACTCAGGATCAGAATGTCTCGAAACAGCTTTGTGTGCTGAACTGAGTCTAATAAAAGTTTATAACCTTTTTTTCACTCTCATAGCTTTGGTATTTTGTGCCATATGAAAGCTGGAACTCTGCATTTAAAGGAATTAATACTGTAAATTCAAAAACTTAATACACTCCTCGATTTTTCTTTACGACCTGGACATTTCAACCCCAGTCAGTGCAGTATCCACAGACATTATAACGCATTATGTAGCCTGACATTAATGCATTTAACTATAGCTACGTATGATCATTCATGCATACTTATGTCAGTATTAATTACGCTGTATAACAAGATAATATAAATTATAATGCATTATTAATACAGCATTCATAAGAAGTGTTATGATAAATAGAGTTAGCGTAATATTCATGACAAGTTGTAGGTGCTATTTCCATCTCGGCTAGTTAGCAAGCCAGCATTGCTCGGAATATGGAGGAAGAAGCTTGTACAGGTTGCCACGGAAACCACTTGAGTTGGTTTTCCGACCGAGGTTCATGCGAGTGAGCGCAGGACAAGTGGAGAGAACAGCGCGCGTTTAAGGAATAAATTTGTCTTTTTACCTACAAACTGCAAAGAAGCGTAAACTCCTCTGTCCTAAAAGTCGTCTTAAAACTTACAGTTACAGCTTTACCTCTGACTGTTACAGAGCACTGACACTGGAGACTCCTTCCATAAATGCTGAATAAGCATCTCTTTACAGAAAACGTCACTACATCAGCGATTACACGCTTTAAATCCCTTTATGTGGAGCGTCCGCTGTACACGTCCCTGTGAATGAGCTGTTACTATAGAAACGATAACAGTTTAAAACAAGCGCTTTAATATAAACCTGCACTACTGTCAGAGCTGCTGTTTTAGAGAATTAATCAACCCCTTCTGACCAATCACCATCCGGAATTCAACAGCACTGGAGCTGTACATCAGCACATAAAGATCCTGATATGGATTTAATGATCGATTTCTGACCTCTGACCTGGATTAACCCGTTACTACTTAAGTTAGCAGGAGATCCAAGAAAACACTTGATATTTTCTTCCTCTCACTAATAGAAGGAGAGATGGAGAGAGAGATAGAGAGAGACAGATAGCCAGACAGATGGAGATTACCGAGCTGATGGGAAAACCAACACAAGGAAATGACACGGGTTCTTCTGGGTGTTTTCTTTTGATGCTTGTGTTTGGAGTTGATGATCACTTGGGAAATCTTCACTCTGAGCAAAGAAAAGAAAGTTTTTAGAGCCTCAGGATTCAGATTCATCACGTTGTTTTATGTGAATCTGTATTTTAAAATCTTCTAACTTAAACATCATTGAAGTTCTTGTCAGCTCCTCTTCATCAGCAAGCCAGTCACACATTAGGTCATGGGCTCTGTCCTAAACCACCAGTGGAAAACTCAGGAAAGAGTGTAGTCTAGAGGAACACTGGGAGATAGAGGACAGCAAAAGTTTGGGGATTCATGGAGATGAGGGAATTGATGATTGCACACTATGGGAACAGGAGACACTTACACTATATAGCCAAAAGTATGTGCACCCCTGACCATCACGCCCATATGTGGTTCTTCCCCAAACTGTTGCCGCAAAGTTGGAAGCACACAATTGTCTAGACCGTCTCTGTAGTTTACAGTTTCCCTTCACTGGACCTAAGAGGCTTGAACCTGTTCCAGCATGACGATGCCCCTGTGCACAAAGCGAGCTCCATGAAGACATGGTGTGTGAAGGT
>JAKKZN010000018.1:866332-876473 GCA_033441825.1 Pangasius elongatus
CTTTCTCTCTGTTCTATACTCATTTTCTCTCTTCCTCCTGCTTCATCTTTTACTTTCTTTCTGTCCTCCTCTCTCTATCTTTCCATCTCTCCTTCTTTCTGTCTGTTCCTTTTTACATTTTTACTCCCACATTCTTTCTTTCGTGCTTTTATGTTCTCTCTCTTTCTCCTCATGAATCTTTTGCGCTTTCACTCGTTATGTCCCTCAGTTTTTGCATTCCTCTATCCATCTCACTCACTCTCTCCATCCTTCCTCCACCTTATCTCTTCCTCCTCTCTTTTTCTCCTGCTCATTTTTCTCTCTGTCCTCCTGATCCACCTTTTACTCTCTTATCCTTGGTTTTTCCTCTCTCCCGGGTTTCACCTCTCTCTCTCCCCCCCTCTCTCTCTCTCTCCCATTTCTCTCTCCCCCTCTCTCTCTCTCTCTCTCTCCTCTCTCTCTCCCCTCTCCCCCTCTCTCTCTCTCTCTCTCTCTCTCTCCTCTCTCTCTCCCCTCTCTCTACCCCCTCTCTCTCTCTCTCTCTCTCTCTCTCTGTGATTAAAGATCAGCAGATAGACGTTTTGCATTATTCATGCTCTGTGCTGCGTTCACATGCCTGATATTTTAGTTCCATACCGTTCCTGTAAAGCCTCATCCAAATTATAAATAAATAAATAAATAAATAAATAAATAAATAAACAAATAAATAGATAAATAAAGATCTGATCGCGATCGTTAATCCTCTGTCTCAGTGAAGAGAGGCTCTTAAAGCCGTAGCGATGCTTCCGCGTTGCTCGGAGTTGTCTAACAGGATTAATCAGAGGTTGTGGTGTGAGGAAACACGTGATGACCTTCGGCATCGTGGCTCTAAAGCCTGCTGCATCGTGGCCCGTGTATCACGTGCGTACACACGCCAGAAACACGTCTTCCTGCAGGACGATCTGAGAGCACGGTCGAACACACACCGGCGTGTGTCAGTGCGTTTCTCACTTTCCCATATGATCTCCTCCTTCTGCTGGAATGTGTAAAGCGAGAAGCTATATATAAGCCTTGACGCCCGGTTGCCATGGTAACTGCGGTTTCCCACAGTATCACTGAGGAGAAGCTCATCATTTTTTTGTTTGTTTATTTATTTATTTATTTACCTAATCCTCTAAATTATGCTATTAATTTCAGAAGACACTTTAGGCAGGAAATGCGACTTCTCGTGACAAATGTCGCGTGTGTATCGGTGTGTATTCACGACTTACTACAAGTTTGTGGACCAAGTGCCTTTTTTTTAAGACTCTTTGAGTGTTTTATTTTTTATCGCACTCGAACACACCTCACAGGAGTGTGAAAGAGATGTGGAGAAGAAAGACAGAGAAGGTGTTGGTGTTGTGTGTGTGTGTGTGTGTGTGTGTGTGTGTGTGTGTGTGTGTGTGATTAAACTTCCTGAAGGTCAAAACACGCTGGGCCTCATTTATCAATCTTTAATTAAAGTAGAAAAGTTGCACTAATTTTCTTCATAATCTCGTGTGTATGCTGATCAGCCAATCAGCCATAAAAATTACTGAGCTTGTTCATGGCACAGCTGATTTTTTTTCATTTAGCCACGCCCACAAAACTCCATAAAAGGCAAAGCTCACAGAGAGCTGAAAACGAGAAAATGATGACTAAACAGTGAAAGAGCACCAAGTCTTACTTACCTTTTATACGGTGCCATTATTTTCGTCGTAGTTGTATGGCTAGGCTTATTTGTGTAAATTTGAAGCGACTGAGTTTCGCAAAATGTTCATTAGATTAATTGAAGTAAACGTGCCGAGCGCCGCACGCGGAGACTCTCAGCGCGTAGCAACCTCGCAGCACCACGGCGATTCTCACGTGTTTTCAACAGTTTGTTTACGTTGCCACGTGTTGTTTTTTTCCCTTTGTCTTGTCATAGATTGTCTCCATCAAGCATCATGATTACTCTCAGTCTGTGATTACTCTGTGTGTTTAAGCCCTCGTGTTTCTTCCTTCTTCGTGAAGTATACGCTTTGCGTTCTGGTCGTCGTCTGTCGCTACGTTGTCTTTCTGGCGTTGATCCCTGTTCTGCTTTCCTGCTTTTGCTCATACTCTTGCCTTGGTGCCTTGTTCATGCTGTTTGTTGATCGCCTGACTTCTGCCTGCACCCTGACCTTGTTATTGGATCACGTCTCTGTTCTGATTGCTAAGATTAATAAAGTCTGGTGTACCTGCCTGCCTGACACTGAACACCACACTTCTTGTGGAAACGCTCCTTTCCACAAGGATTTACGAGTAATATTGTAGTGATATTGTATCCAGCGTGATAAATGAGGCCAAGTGTGGTCACGGTATCTTGAAAAACAGTCCACTTAGACGACGTGGAAAATGACGACACACAGCTTAGAAATGCCTCAGAATTGAATCGGGGCGTGGCCATAGGGGCGGAGCCACACCAAATAAATAAAGCAAAGGTCCTGCAACATATTCAACATGGCGGCCTACAAACAGAAAGGTGCGTTATGTTTAATCGACGCGTGCTAGGCTACGAACAACATTTACAGAACCTACCGTGGTGCATTGTGGGATTTCATGAGCGTACTGGATACGCTACAAAAATAGTGCACTGTCTTGTGAATGAGGTGTAATTTCAGTCATATAGCTTGATGGATACTAAGATAGATAGATAGAGAGAGAGAGAGAGAGAGAGAGAGAGAGAGAGAGAGAGGTCTTGTATCCATGTCCTGAAGGGAAGACAGATGTCCTCTCAGAGAGAATTAGATCTCATCTGCTTGGAGGAAAACCAGCAGTGCTGTAATCAGATTTGTGCTCTGCCACTTCCTCCTTCTTTCTGATGGTCAACAATAACAACAACAAAAAAAAAACACTGAATTTGATTTGAGATGCTTCCTAATGCACGTACTGTCCTTCCTCTAACTCCGAAACACACGTTTATTCATCTAGCCGTCTGTCTGTCTCTCTGTCTGTCTCTCTATCCTGTGGAAATACACCATGTCGGTGGAAATGTACTAAAGTATATTTGGGCGCGCGCTAACAAAGAGCTCGGGAATTTGTCTTTTCAACATGCTAACATGCTAACATGCTATACACTCACCGTTCAAGTGGTCAAAGTCATGAAAACACTGCTGCTAGGCAACAGGGAAACATGGAAGCCAAGCCCGATCTAGCTAATACTAAGGCTAATCATTTAGCATGCTACTATACTATTCAAGTTTTATTTATAAGTCTTGTATAGGACATTGTAAGGGCACAGTGTCGGTCAGAATGATACAGAAGTGTTGAGAACATCAACATTTTACTCAGATGTGTTAATAAAATTTGAAGAAGTTGCTTCATATGGGTAAAATTACAATTAGGCTAGCTAGCATGTATATGCATTCTTTTATATGGACAAAATAATGATGTAGTGACAATATAAATGAGAGAGAATATCAGGAATATCAACTTTTTCCTCAGATTTGGTGATAAATTACAAAGAAAAAGTCACCGTCTGATTAAAATCACAACATAGCAAGCTAGCACATAGCTAAAATATTTATATCTATTTTATAGTGGCAATAGAAGACTTGCAGAAAAAGTAAATGACACATAACCATCAGGATTAGCATCATTTCCCTCAGATTCGGTGGTAATTTAATAAAACTAATCCTCTATATGACTAAAAGTATGATAAGTATGATGAAGTCTTTTATATGGAGAATATACGATGTAGAGAAAATGTAAATAACTGAAAACCACTGGGAGCGTCAACAGTCCCCTCAGATTTGGTGCTAAATTGCTAATAAAAAACGTCTGTATGAATAAAAATTCTAATCTAGCTAGCTAGCACGTAGATAAAAGTCATTTATATGGATATTATAAGACATAGAGAAAATGTAAATGACACAAAACGATTCTGAACATCAACATTTTCCTCAGACGTGTTGGTAAATTAGCATGANAAAGAAAGAAAGAAAGAAAGAAAGAAAGAAAGAGTGTGACTGAAATGACCATTTAGCTCACTAGAAATGCAGGAAAAGGTATCAGGATTCTAAACATTTTCCTCGGATATGTGTGGAAATGACTAGAAGCAGACTCTGAGCTGCGGTAAAATTCGGATTTCCGGAGAGTTCCGCACCACAGCAGTGAGCCGTTCATGTGGAATCTTTTTGTAAACACGGTGAGACACGACCGAGTTTGAACGCAGCATTAGCGAGGACTTATCCTCAGCAACAAACACACACATTGTTGTCCCTGCTGGGAAATTGGTGTCCATGTGCATAATTATGGGATTAACGAGATGATGAGTGATGAGATAAAATGTGTGTGTGAGTGTGTATGAGTGTGTGTGTGTGTGTCCCTGCATATGAGTCAAACACACCACAGTGAAAACAGCAGCTATCTAAAAATCATTCCCACTTCACTTTGTGTCCTCTGCTGTAACTGATCTTTTCTGGTCTATTGTTTTTATCAACACACACACACACACACACACACACACACACACACACACACACACACACAGATCGTGAACACTGGAAAGTCAGCAACAGCGTGTGAGCAAGGTCATGTTTAGAATTGTTTTACAGTACGAACAAACTGGCAATCATAACTAGGACACAATTTTCACTCAGACGATGAACTAGAAAATGGCGGACAAGGAAACTAGGGAACAAAAGGTACAAGAGATGGGACATTCAGGAACAGCTGAAACTGGAGAACAGTGGTTACCAGGGGAAAGTGAACACTGGAAAGTTGGGAATAATGGAAAGTAGGGAACACTGGAAATTGGAGAACACTGGAAATTAGGGAATAATGGAAAGAAGGGAACAATGGAAAGTAGGGAACAATGGAAAGTAGGGAATAATGGAAAGTAGGGAACAATGGAAAGTAGGGAACAATGGAAAGTTGGGAATAATGGAAAGTAGGGAACACTGGAAATTGGAGAACACTAGAAATTAGGGAATAATGGAAAGAAGGGAACAATGGAAAGTAGGGAACACAGGAAACTGGAGAACACTAGAAAGTAGGGAACACAGGAAACTGGAGAACACTAGAAAGTAGGGAACAATGGAAAGAAGGGAACAATGGAAAGTAGGGAACAATGGAAAGTAGGGAACACTGGAAATTGGAGAACACTACAAATTAGGGAATAATTGAAAAAAAGGGAACACTGGAAACTGGAGAACACTAGAAAGTAGGGAACAATGGAATGTAGGGAACACTGGAAACTGGAGAACACTGGAAAGTAGGGAACAATGGAAAGTAGGGAATACAGGAAACTGGAGAGCACTAGAAAGTAGGGAATATTGGAAAGTAGGGAACACCGGAAATGAGGAAATGCACAAAATAGCAAAAGACAAAAAAAGTGTGGGACTTTTAGAAATAGTACTGGAATGTGGGGAACTTTTGGAAGTAGAGAGTACTGGAATGTGGGGAACTTTTAGAAGTAGAGAATATTGGAATGTGGGGAACTTTTAGAAGTAGAGAGTACTGGAATGTGGGGAACTTTTAGAAGTAGAGAGTACTGGAATGTGGGGAACTTTTAGAAGTAGAGAGTACTGGAATGTGGGGAACTTTTGGAAGTAGAGAGTACTGGAATGTGGGGAACACTAGATACTGGAGAACACTGGGATCTAGAAAATACTTGAAAAGAAAGAACATGAGAAACTAGAAAACCCTGGAAACTGAAGAACACTAGAATTTAGGCAACACTAGAAACTGGAGAATACTAAAGTAGACAATCCTATAAACATGGGAAAAACCTGAAATTGGAAAACTGGAGAAACTGGAGAACATCTGAAAGAAAGGAGTGGTGGAAAGTGGAGGACACAGGAATATGTGAAAGACTGGAAACCTGAAAACACTGGAAATGAAGATGTTTGTAAATTGGTGGCCACTGGTAGACTGGGAATATGGGCTAAAAGTGTCCTTCCAGCCGTGTTCCCTTGTTCTGCGTAAATCCACACTGCAGCTCTGAGGCGGGTGGAGGAGGCGCTCGGCATGCTGGGACGTGGTGATGCGTCACGGCCCGACACAGATGCACACTGATGGAGGGAAATGAGGAGGGCGAGATGCATGAAGTGGCAGATTGCTCCATGGAGGGAGGGAGCTATTTCAGGTCCACACGGACACACTCGCTCCGGGTGATGAACACACACACACACACACACACACACACACACACACACACACACACACACACACAGCAATGCGAGAGAGGGGTAGGAGTTTGGTTTGGTTTGTTTTTGGGCGTGGAGTTTGATGCTGTTCTACTTTAAACTTTATTTCTCATGAGTCGGAAAAATTCCAAATCATTTCAGGAGGTTTTATTACTTACACGCATTAATACACATACAAATATTAATGCACATATTATACACATTATACACATACTCTATTACACACATTAATACACATTCTGTATTACACACACATTAATACACACATTAATACACACATTACACCTGACAGTAATCAGTGGTTCCCTCATCAGCTTCTCTCTTTTCTCTTGAAGTTAATAATAAAATGAGCGCAGCTTGTTGCGTTACCGCGAAACCGCAAAGAAGCGTAAACTCCTCTGTCCTGAAGATGTCTGAAAAGTTCCAGCTTTACCTCTGACTGTTACAAAGCGCTGACACTGGAGACTCCTTCCATAAATGTTACATAAACACCTCCTTACAGAGAACGTCACCACATCAGTGATTATTTTTTAATCTGTTTATACGGAGCGTCCACTGTACGAGTCCCTGCGAATGAGCTGTTGCTATAGAAACGATAACGTATTAGAACGAGCACATTAATATAAACCTGCGCTGCTGTGAGAGCTCCTGCACCTTCTGACCAATCAGGATCCAGGATCCAGGATCCAGCAGCGCTGTGCTGTATAACTGCTGTGTTCTGATTGGCTGAATGCAGCTGATAATCAGGTGTTAGTCTTGCAGAGATCACAGTAATTCATTAACTCTATAGGTTATTGTTTCAGTGAGGTTTTAATGGGAACTCGGACATAAAAAGCCTCATGTGATGCAGGTGTCATTCTGATGCATGAAGAAAAAGCAAACATGCGAAGTGAGAGGAGGAGAAATGGCGAGGAAGTGCAGAGAGAACCGTAATCATATTTCAGCGTCCACCCCCGTATTTGAGCATGTTTATTGTCTGAAACCATCTGCAGCTGATAACCCTTGACTGAACAAGCTGTTAGCCGGGCCAAGAGGGAGTCGAGGGAGAGAAATCAGCCGTGCTTTAAAATGGATCCATCAGCACACACACACACACACACACACACACGGACGCACACGAGCGCGCGACACTGCGGCGGCTGAAGCACTGCTGGGAAATGACACAGGAAGAGACTCGCCTTTTTCTTAGCGCACGTCTCTGAATTACAATATTACACTCTCAGTCAGATGAGACTCCATTTTCAGATAAATGGCTTCACACACAGCGTAATGTATCTTAAATAGACCACTTTTCTTATTTATTTTATTATTTATCGCCTGACAGTCGTCGTATACACACCGAGTCCCGACACATCTGTTCGCTTTTCCATTTCTCCATGGAGCTTCTTCCTCCCGGCATGTGACGTCTTCCAGACCGAGCTTCTTCCTCTCTAGCTCAAACGCTGGAGAAGAACTCCTGCTCATGCTTCAGCACATTAGCACATTAGCATGTCTGACTGGAAACTAGGGGAAAAGTAACTACGTGTAGCTAAATAAACTAAAATTTAGTTGATTTCACAACCAACTAGTAAACAGTTAATCGTAGGGAAACCTGGCAGCTAGAGAACCCTGGAAACTGAAGAACATGGAAGACGAGGGAACAGCTAGAAAATAAGGAAATCTTAGAAACTAGAGCACACAGGAAGCTATGATTCATCTGCAAATCAGGAACAAGGAAGCTAGTAGACACCGGAAAACAGAAAACAGCAGAAAGGAATAAACTTTGGAAATAGGAGACCGATAGAAGTTAAGGACAGTTAGGATCACTGTATGCTTTATAACTATAAAACATGGAAATTAAAAAGATTACTGGGAATAAAGGACACTGGGAATTGGATAACGCTGGAAACACCGAACAGAGCGTACGAGGAAGCTAGAACGTGGATGCTAGGAAGCAATGGGAAATTCAGGCAGAGCATAAGAGCATGCAACCTTAAAAGCTTGGAAGCGTTAGAATCTAGGGAACGCTGGCAAACTACAAACTGTGGGAACAAACCAAGAACACTAGAAACAGGGAACGCTGCTTGTTATGGAAAAGTGGAAAGTTGGGAAAATATTGTTAATGTATGCGAGTATGAGATCACATGACATGTCTAAATGTTCTTTACATCCTCAGTCTGTACCTGAGTTTGTTCTTCTTCACATTATTAATTGAGTAGGAAATGTGGGCGTGGCTTCCGTGGCTCCGCCCTGCGCTGGTCCTCCGTAGTGTTAGTCTTACGGTGTTTAAGAGGATTTTTACTGTCACAAACAGAAATTGCTTTTGTTTACGCCTCTATTCCGGCGCTCTGTGGGACAACAGGCCAATTTCCAGCCGTCCAAATCGTCCTGTAATCACGGCCCAGCGGGTCCGAGCCATGATTGCGCGTCTTATTCTGTGAAAGGCCGGCACTTTTCGAGATAAGAGTGCTCGTTAGCCAGAACGGCTAAAACCCCTGCTTTAGTCATCCTCTCGTCCAGCAATGATGGAAATTTTCATTAGGAGGCGAGAAGCGAGGGGGTGATAAGCAGCACGAAATTGAAAAATCAGCTCGATGGATTTGAGGAGTGTTATTAGGAGAGGTCCAATCTGCATGCTAATAGAGAAACTAGCGTCCTGTTTGGGGTCGGCGCTCCGTCTGAAAACGCAGTTCTGGATTGATATTAGTGGAGAATGATGGAGTCTCGTCTGAGAAAAGTGATTGGACAACATAGGGTATTAGTGTCTGAAATAAAAGCAGCCTCTTGTTGTGCTCTGAGACGTTTGTACCCTACATCCTTTCCCACTTTAATGAGCCTGATCCATCACTCGATTATCCTCCATTTTCCTCTCTTTTCGAATAATTGATGCTCCGCACTAATGGTGATTTATCGTGTTTATCCCTGGCCAATCAGCGGGCAGAATGGGGCTGCTAATCACGACTGATCCAACAGCTCACATCTTCAGCGGGCTCTTGAGTGATTAAGGCTTTTTAGTCATTATTACCGAAGAGAGCTTCCTGATTCTAAATGAAAATTAAAAAAAGCAAGCAAGCCGAACGTGTGTTCGAGGAAGGAGATAACGACGCGACGATAATCGATGTGTTGCATAATTCCTCTCTCAGAATTATCAGGAGGAAACAGTTTCTCCAGCAGGGCTTGTGCACAGTAGCAGAAGAGTTTGGCAGGAAGTAAAGGCCCTGGGTTTGGATCCAAGTCAGAGTCGAGGGATCACAGGATTAAAACATCACCCTACTGAGTGAATTCCGGAGCCGGAAAACTGAAAATTCCAACTAAATCAGCTGGGGATTTAATGTACAGCACATAGAGGAGACAAATCAGGTGTTCTTTGAGGGGGAAAAAATCCCAGTTTTAAAGGAGTGGATTGTCATTTTACCAGTTTTACTAATTCAAGCTCCCTCTGCTGCCTAAGAGAGGAATCGCATCTGCAGTGAACGCTGCCAGTTCTTCAGCTTCCCTATATGCACAAACACACCTCGATCCTTTCTCACCACATTTTAGAAAAAAAAAAAAAGTCAAGTGTAAGGAGTCCACTCAGAGTCACTCTCACTGACATACATGGATTCAGTGACACTCCCACATTCCTCCTGTACGATCTGAAAGGCCCACTTACTCAGACCCACTCTCATTTCCTTATATGGAGTTAAAGACACGCCCACAATCACCATGTATAGTCTTAAAGGCTCTCATTTCCATATGCAGATTCCATGTCACACTCATATTTCCATATAGAGACACAATGACACGCCCACATTCCCCATGTATTGGGAACTCCTAAGAACTGCTCTCACTTCCATATTTGATAGTCTTAAAACCACGCCCACACAGAGCTGCTCTCATGTCCTTATATGAACTTGAACGTAAGCCCATTTTCCCCATATATGGTCTTAAAGACACACCCACATTCCCCATGTATGGTCTTAAAGACACACCCACATTCCCCATGTATGGTCTTAAAGACACACCCACATTCCCCA
>JAKKZN010000018.1:888633-893633 GCA_033441825.1 Pangasius elongatus
ACACACACACACACACACACACACACGCGTTAATGATC
Organism: Pangasius elongatus; assembly: GCA_033441825.1. NCBI lineage: Eukaryota > Metazoa > Chordata > Actinopteri > Siluriformes > Pangasiidae > Pangasius > Pangasius elongatus. The sequence continues at coordinate 888,672 of JAKKZN010000018.1, forward strand.
ACATTGCTTTACAGTAGACAACGCTAAAATAAAGGGTTGCCGAGTCGGCCTCAGACGGATAAACCCCTTCTGAGAGCAAGCCAAGAGCTACTCCATTATAGTGCCTTAAATTACTGTTTTAGTCCCCCAACTCCATCACACACACACACACACACACACACACACACACACACACACACACACTCCCTCTCTACTCCACAGCAGACCACAGCACACCATTTTCTCCAAATGTACTCCGTCCTCTCTGGTGTTGCACTCAGGGTTACTGGAAGCTTGTGCACTACATGACCTTAGTCCTGATCCTGATCCTGATCCTGATCCTTCACGGTGTTAATCCTTAACCTGACATAAATAACATTAGGATCAATATTCAGGTTGGATTTTTATTGATATGAAGCGAACATGAACATGCAGAAAGGTGGAAGTACTGGAGATACATTCATATAAAATAGACGTAAAAATATTAATTTAAAAAAACTCACTTGTTGCCAGAAACGTTATTAAATAATTATCTATAAAGTCGTTGTTATTGTTCGCTCCAGGTCAGTTTAGGATTTACGAGAGTGTGTGTTCCTGCCTCGCTCTGCCTTTAGTGTATTTGTGTTGCCTCCGTGCTGTTCATTGTCGAGTGTTGAGTGTTTGTTGCATTTTTTTTAGACCAAACTGTGGTGAAATTAAAGAGAATAATGAGGCAGGGTGCCTTTACTTCCACTGACACTCCCAGAGAAAATGGCGGCTGTTGATTTATTCCGCTGCTGGCGGAGTGTGAGGGGGAACTGGGTGTAAGGACGCGGCTCGTCGTGGCCCGTGTTCCTCTCTGCAGCCCTGCGCCATGGCATGTCGTGCTGAATAAATATTCAGGAAGGACTCATCTGTGGCCTGCTGTCACTGCAGCTCATATGACTAACAGTCACTTTCCGTTCACGGCAGCCGTCACACACTCGGCTGTGCAAAATCACACAGACAGGTAACGCTGCACCTGACACACACACTCCATCACACCACCTTCCCAATTTACACACTCGATCCCTAACGCTAGCCGAGATGTGACTAACGAGCAACAGATGGCCGTCTGTCTGTCTGTCTGTCTGTCTGTCTGTCTGTCTGTCTGTCTATCCATCCGTGGATTCAAATCAGCAATTAAACTGCTACAAACAAGCTATGATTCAAAATAAGGAGTGCATATTTCCCAAAGTTCTGATAAACGGTGTCTATAATAATTATGTAAATAATGTCATATGCAAAGTGGGAAAGGAAAGATTATGTAAATTCGGGTTTTGCGAGCGTTAATTGTTCTTGGGAACCGTGACGAGTTCGGCTCCTGAAGAGCTCTTTCCTTACTTCCACCTCACTCGGCATTTAGCGCGAGGATTTCTCTTCCTTCCTCACCGCTCATTATTTAGCAGGAATATCGTCACAGTCCTGCTACTTTCACCCGGTTCATTGTTTAGCATGTCGTGTTTCTGCTACTTCTGCCTCCTTTATCCTTTACCGAGAGGAGAACTTTTCTTACTTCCGCCTCGTTCCTTATTCAGCGTGAACATGAGTATTTTTCTTTACTTCCTTTCTTTAAAAGCTGTTTAGAATACAGTAAGGAGGTCAAATGAGTGTGTAGACATGAGTGTGTATCTGGTTTGTATCCGGTGTGTATCATTTCTTGGGCTCACTGGATGTTGACATCAGAGCTATAAACACATGGCGAATATTAACTCACTTTACTGCACTAATAATAATTCACAGTTATAAGAAATCCCGATGACATGACTTGAAGAACGTGTTAGATTTATTCTTTATATCTGTGAGTGGTGTAAATACGTTTCTACAAATTTAATACCTGCCCTTCGCTCATGTTAATTTACACACGCGATGGAGTTAATTGATTTTGCATTGACTCCGCCCACTGTTTTCGAAAAAATCGAAACACCCCGAATTAAATATTCATTTAGATATACACATAAAATGGACAAGAAATCTTTACTCAAGAGATTGTTAGTAAATCAGCTTGGAGAACTTTATGAAGTTCTCACTTGAGGAACACAAACGTTTGGTGCATCGGTTCCTCGGAGTTGCAGGTCAGATTCAGGCCGTCCAGCTTCCCTGACTCGTACAGAGATCGATGGATTCTAATGGACTGAGATTTGGTTTGCAGGCTCACAGTCATGTTCAGTGTGTTCACGTTGAACACCATATCCGATTCCAGGCGAGAGAAATGATGGAATTATCGACATGTTTGCGGTCAGATGAAAACGATTTCATACAGAATTTCAGTGTGGTGTTAACAGACGGACCGGCTGAGACGGTACCACAGGATCCTATGAAAGAGAAATATGTTAAAATATGTGTGTTTGTAAACTAGGTGGCTCAGAGTGGCTTCTGGAAATGCTACTTTTTTTAAAAAAGAAATAAAATAAAAATGTATGCTCTAAGCACATAGCATGATGGCATGTTGACAGGTTTTTTATATACTCGAGCATCCTCACTGCCTCAGACGCTGCAGAACCCAGACACGGCTGTTGGTATATTCATGGATTCCACGCATTTATTTACATACAGAAGTTTCTAGAACTTTCTCATCCATTCACATTGTTCAAGCAGCTCGTCGGTTCTTTTACTTGACATTAATCCACACTTTCATGGCAGTTCATCCAAAGCGAATTACGTAAACATTTTCACTCCACTTAGAGAAAAGATTAAACGAGATCTTCTTCTTCTTCTTCTTTCAGAGAATCATCACTCTCCACCTATCCCTATCTTCTGCATCCTCAACACTTGCACCCACTAGCTTCATCTCCTCATTNCAATATACTCACTCTCCCTCCTCTGAACATGTCCAAACCATCTTAATCTGGCTAAATCAAAAATTAAAAAATTAAACCAGATCATTTTTAAGTATATGAGTCGAAGATTCATCTAAATCTAAGAAAATGTTTACTGAACATCAGGCAGCTGGTGTCTTTTGGTATCTAGTCATGAATTTGCAGTCATTTACAAATTTCAAACACCAACGAACATGTAAATTCACACAAATTCACAAAAAAACACTAGCATGCTAACCATGGGTTTACATTGTTATTCTGTTATATTTGGGGTTTATACTGTTATTCTGTTATATTTGGGTTTATATTGTTCTGTAAAAGAACGACTGAGCCACAATAATCAGTGTGAATGAGGAATAACACTGTAGAGATTCCCAACAGTCTCACACAGATCTGACACACCAGTGCAGTGTTTGAATGTTGTGGTGTTTGTTGGACAAATTCGGATTGTTGCTCTTGGTTACTCAAAGTACATTTGGCAAAAAATGCAAAAAAAAAAAAAAAAGTGGTGCCATATTTATGAAAACTACAGCACCATCTGATGGTAATGAATGTTGAATTTAGGTGTTTGATGGTATTTGATGGTATTTGTCAGGCATTTGATGTTAATAAACTTTATTATAAGCGTTTTTGTGTTGAATAATTCTCCCATAATTCCTTGATTGAGCCCGAAGCCCCTGCAGCGAATAATCATTAACCTCTCAGTGCAGATCCAGCCTGAGCCGTTATTACACACTCAACCACAATTATCCTAAATAATAAAGACAAAAAAAAGCAGAGCTCTCCATTATACGAAGCGACAGTGAGTGCCGCTGTCTGACCTGTGGCAAATTTTACACTGGATTTCTTACCAAAGCTTCAATTCGTGTCAATTTCATGCTTGTTAAATCTCACACAGTGTTAGACACTGAGTATTTACTGCAGAATAATATGAATATTACCAGTTCATACCGGACTCCCGTCTCAAAATTCAATTACTTTTATGTCAATTTCACAATTATAAAAGAACGATCACAGTGGGTAAACATTTCTTTAAATAAACACATTTTTCTTTTAAAGCTGCTCTTCAATTAATCTTGTTTATTTATGGGTAATTAGAGCTTCATCAGGCATTCAACACTAATGTTGTCCAGTAAACACCACTAAAACACCACTTAAACACCCAAAAACATCACTGAAAGCCAGAATACTCCATCAAATACCATAAAACTACAACGTTTTCCATCAGACACCAACATTCACATCCTTCACAATCAGACCAACTTTAAACATCATTAAACACCAACCCACAAATACCCTGAAGTGCCAAAACTCTTAATAAAACATTTCTTCAGCATTCTCTCCAAACACCAACATTCACCATCAAACACCAACATTCTCCATCAAACACCAACATTCACCATCAAACACCAACATTCACCATCAAACACCAACATTCTCCATCAAACACCAACACTGACCATCAAACACCAACATTCACCATCAAACACCAACATTCTCCATCAAACACCGACATTCTCCATCAAACACCAACATTTACCATCAAACACCAGCATTCTCCATCAAACACCGACATTCTCCATCAAGCACCAACATTCTCCAAACACCAACATTCTCCATCACACACCAACATTCACCATTAAACACCAACACTGACCATCAAGTAAAAATATTCTCCATAAAACACCAACACTGACCATCAAACACCAACATTCTCCATCACACACCGACATTCTCCATCAAACACCAACATTCTCCATCACACACCGACATTCTCCATCAAACATCAACATTCACCATCACACACCGACATTCACCATCAAACACCGACATTCTCCATCAAACATCAACATTCACCACCAAACACCAACATTCTCCATCAAACATCAACATTCACCATCAAACACCGACATTCTCCATCAAACATCAACATTCACCATCAAACACCGACATTCTCCATCACACACCAGGGTTAGTTTTAGTGGCATTTTATAAAGGATCTTGGTGTTTGATGGTGTTAGTTTAATGTGCTGCTTAATAAAATTTAATAAAATCATTTTTTAGAATGTTGGTTTTTGTTGTTGTTGAATTTAGTATTTTGATGGAGAATATTGGCATTTCATTGGTAGTTGTCAGTGTTTGATGG
>JAKKZN010000018.1:896133-903302 GCA_033441825.1 Pangasius elongatus
TGTAGATGTAGTGCTACTCACCATAGTCCATCTCTTCCTCCACACAAAGTATTGGCACTCCTCTACCCTGTCCATCACTGGAAATGACCCACCACTGGAGCTCCACTGAGCGGATATAATTTGGCAGGTGGTTTATTCTCAGTACAGCCATGACTCTGAGATGGTAGTGTTCATTGTGGAGGTGTGGCAGAGGTTTTAAACACTTCAGTGTCACTTCACAAACCTCCTCCAACAGCCAATCAGAAGCTAACTGAGCTGTCATCCCACACCCTAATGCATTGCTCCTCGGTGAGTGCTTTCACATCTGCAGTGTTTATTCTGTTTGAATGGAGCTCTGGTGTGTTCTCCCTCTCAGTGTGGGTCTTTAGGCGCGTGACAACACAGCAATCACACCCGGGTCCGAGAGCGTTAGAGTGAAGTGCCTGCTTCCGAGTGAAGTCAGGTGTGATAGCGATTTGCCTCAGCTGCAAAAAGTGAATCAGACAGTGTTTACTCACTAATGCTAATATACTGTAATACTAGCCACATGAGCAAACTCACCTTAACGGTTATTTACTGCACGGAAGAAGAACTTACACAGATAGTAAAATTGGTTGTGGGCCTTATCTGGTTGAGTTTAGGCCCACATACCACCACGGCCCACTTCCCTCGAATGGCCCTTAAGCTGCAAACTCATGCCAGAGCTCAGCCTAATGCTGTTTCACACAAGACTGTGAAAAAAACCGTGCCAGAATGAAGCCAGAAGGGCCTAAAGTAAGCCAGATCTCGCCCAGATTATTTGCTATCAGGGTATGGAGGGGAAGACAAAGCTAGTCAGCAGAAAACAAAGCTAGCAAGGAGAAGTCTAAACTGGTGAGAGACCGAAAAGCTAGTGAGCAAAGTTAAACCCAGCAAGTGAATTAGAAAAGCAGATGAAAACTTTAAAAGTGTATGGAAGACAAAGCTAGCATTCGAAACAAAAAACTAGCAACTGAACGGCAAAATTAGTGAGCAACGTTAAAAAGCCTGGTGAGTGGAGGATAAAGATAGTGAACAGAAGATAAACAAAACAGGAAGAAACAAAGCTAGTGAGCAAAATAAAAACAAGCAAAATGCTAGCAGGCTGAATGCACCTCGGCATAAAGGTTAAATACCGTGTTTCATAACCCATGTTTATGATAATACATAATATTAATGCATGATATTAATCATAATTAATACATAATCACACAAAGCAAAACACCAACTGTTCTACATACTAAGTGTTTTTTTTTTTTTGTTTTGCTTTTTTTGGACAGATGGGAGGCTAATCAGATTAAAAAAAAAAAAAAATACTAAAAAAATAAGAAAAAGCCCAAGTTTAATGTGTATCTAATGTCTATCTGTGGTTTCTGAGCATTAAAGAGCAGTGGTGGAAATGAGAACATGTCAGAGTGGAAATAAAAGCCCTCGGGATTTGGTGATTACCGGCGGCCGGTGGTGAGCGCGGGGGCAGCTGTGTGATGGTGGATCGGTGGCGTGAGAGAAAGAGAGGTGAGAGCGATGAATCAGAGGGACAGATGGGTAATTATGGACTGAGGAACTGCTTCTCTAAGGAAATCCGCTGATTGACAGGAGTGACATTCAGAATGGCTCCTGATTTCCAGCTGTTAGAGCGATTGGTGTGTGATTCTGGCTTTTTTTAAACCCAGGGACGGACAGGACAGCACCGCAGGCTGAAACCCAACCCGCTGCTTTGTTTATCTTTACTTCAGGTTTAAAATCAGAAGAAAGTATGAACATTACTGAAAACTGATTTTAGGAGGAAGAGTGAGTTTTATATGCTGATGATTCTGCTGTTTTAATGTCACTAACGGATAAAGCAGTGTTCATTTGGATGAATCTTCCTTTATGTGGGTAAAACTGAAGTTATGCCTTTTTCTCTTTAGGAAAAATACATTTAAAACAAAATCTTTGTCAGTATGAAACTGAGCTAGTTTGTGATCGTGAGCAGCGGATAAAGCTAGCTAGCGGAAGACAAGCCTCGCATGTGCGAGACAAATTTAGCAAGTGAACTAAAAACTTAACCAGCAGAAGATGAACTTCATAAACAAAAACAAAACCTAGCTAGAGAAATAAAAAGTGAGGGAGACAAAGAAAAACCTAGTGAGTGAAAACGAGTGGAAGACAAAACTAGCAAGCTAAATTTAACACACACACAAAAAAAAAAACTTGCAGACTGGAAGATAAAGCTAGCAAACAGAAGACAAACCTGGTGAGCCAAAGAACCGAAAGCTAGGAAAAGAAAAAGATGCTAGCAGGCCAAGTTAAACCCGGGATTGTTCTACACGTTTTATTTACTTATTTATTTATTTCATGTTCAGTGTGGAACCTTCAGTGGTGCAGAAACCTTTTATGACCTTTAAAACCTTAAAAAGAGAAGTGGTGCTAGCGGTTTTTAACAATTGATTGTTGATTATTATCTCTCACCAAAACATTTTTGTCTTGAGCAGGTCTCAAATTCCTCATCAGCTCCAGTGCTAAGTCTATTTTAATGTTATGAAGCCCATTAGCAGGAGAAGACTGAGTGCACCAGCACTGCCTCTTCCCTCATCCATCACGGGGCCCATGCCGACATCCAGGCACTGCGACGTTACTTTAGCCCATCGCTCACTGTTTTTCCTCGCAGGAGAGCTCGCATCGATTTTGTCAACAGTGCATTGATTTTTCTTTTTTTTCTCCTCTTTCTCTCCTTGCAAGAGCTGTCTGAGGGAAACACTAGCAAAGCTCATCCTCCCGAGACCACGCTCACTTATTTTCCTGATGTCAAAAATATATCAGGTTTCTAAAATTGGAAAAAGTAAAAAGTTTCTACCTCAGAATAACAAAGAAGAACTTTTCAGGCTAGTCGTGTCTGATTTTGCTAGGTCATCGTGTCCTATATTGTTTTATTACAGTGCGCTGTTGAATCCTGGATTCTGATTGGTCAGATGGTGTTGATTAATTTTCTATAAAGTAGTGCAAATGTAAATCACGCTTGTTCTAATACGTTATCGTTTCTCTGCTGTAACGTAAGGGACAACAGGAACTAACTTGTTTCATGGATGTTCCACAACATTAAGTGTAACTATAAATGGATAAAAGTGCATAATGTTCTTTAATAAATTTTTTAAAATGTAACTGTTGAAACATGCAGTAGCTCCGCTTAATCACACCTCACCTTCACGCAGTATTTTACCACAACAGCAGCGTTTAACGGAGTTAATATATAAGCTCATGTAGACACTCCCACTGATCTGCAGTCTACAAACAAACCTCAATGATGTGTGTCACTTCCGAAGAAAAATGGGTGAAATTTGGCACGATTGTTCGTAGGAACTTGTACTATCCATCTTTGTGTAAAGATGACACCTTGATCATTAGGTGCTTGGTGTTTCGAGAGCAGAAGATGTAATTACTGTACGCTTCTGTAAAAGGATTTTTCTTATAATGGAAAAAATCTCCTGCACACGAGGAGGCGTGTCTCGAGTGTCTACAGCGTGTTGGGCCGTATAACATGGCTGGTTTTAGCTCAGACGTGTCTCCTGCGTTTGGCAGGAGGCTGTTAGTCCTGTCTCTGTGCAGAGGAGGACATCAGCGTGTCTTCGCCTGTCAGCGCAAACTAAAGCTGTAAGCTGTATTTAGTCAAAGACGGACTCTGAAAAGTGTTTACTTCCTGTCTGGAGTAGATGGTTCTATTGTTATACGGTGGTGAGGGGTGTGGAAAAGCAGAACTTTCTCTCCTGTGTGGGCTTCGTTCTTGTCTGAATGACATTTTTGGATATTTTCTTACCTCAAGAGGAAAGACTCATTTAGGACAAATACCTTAGTCGCTGATTAAATAAACCCTCCACTGCTGGTGATTGGCACAATAGTGTCAGGATCCTGAAAAGGTTCTTCCTGGCCAAAGCAGAACGCCGGCATTTGTTATTCTCACTAAATTGGCCGAGGGCACTCACTCGAGTGTTTAAACGTCTCTGTTCGTGTCGAGATCATTAAGCGGCCCCTGTCTAGACAGCAACGTCTTCTCTTTTTATTGATCAAAGTGCTGTTAGCGCCAGCTGGAACACCGCTTCCTCTCTGACTCAGTAACGATGCGGCTTTACAAAGCACGAATAATGCAGCTCAGGAAAAATGCTCTTTAAGAAAATAATGCAGAGCGGTATTGGTATACTGCTTACAATTTTATAACGGCAGCTATCTTGGTTAAAATTCAGGGCACTTAATGCTAAAACTATTCCAAACAAACTCGATTAAGCAAGCAAATAAAGCAGTCCAGGAAGGAACCGACATAAAACACTGTAGCTCAGGCTCCAGTGCTAGTCACTTAATGGAAATGCTAATTTTAGTGGACATTATGCTACTCATCCTGATAGGTACAGCTACATATATTCATCCAAAGCTAAACCTTATACAAAAATAACCATGCAATTTAATTAGGGCAGCCGTTTTGGCTCAGGTTCTGTTGCTAGGTGCTAAACTGAAATACTCATGCTAGTGGAGATTATGCTGCTCATCCTCAGGGGTACAGCTATATTAGGTCAAAACTAAGCTTTACCCAAACATGTACAGTGTTCTTCACAAAGCCTGTGGAAGTATTATTACTTATTCTGATGTGTGAGAGTTGATTAACAGACTAATTTTGGGAGCTTGAATTAAACTTTATCTCAAGTAAGTGTAAGTTATAAAAGCAAATTTTATAAGCTAAATGCTACCAACAAAGGGAGTCATCCATATGTCCCCAGGTCCCATGTTCCAAGAACCCTAGAGTACTACAACAACAACAACAAAAAAAAAAAGTCAAATTTGACTCTGGCAACATGGAACCATGAGAATGTAGGAATGTAGGACAAGCTGAGTGTTGGTAATATAATGCTGTGGGAACATCTGACCCGAAAAGATAAACTGCAGGGATTCAAATTTTTTTAAGAGTATAGGATTATAGGACTGAGAACAGAATCTTGAGAACATAGGGATTCTGGGAATGCAGGACATCCTGGGAATAGGATGACCCTGAGAAACTAGTGGCCTGGGGACAGGATCTTGAGAATCTAGTGGCCTGGGGACATAGGACCTTCTGATCATGGAACCCTGGCAACATAGGAACCTGGGAAAAGTATCCTGAGAACCTAGTGGACTGGGAACATACAGCCCTGGGAATTCTGGGGATGTAGTTCCAGGGGACATCAGAATGTCTGAACTTAATCCTTAGAACTTAGGGGCCTGGGAACAACCCTGGGGACATAGGAACTTGAAAACAAGACTCCAAGAACCTTGTGGCCTGAAAACATAAGTAATTTGAATCATAGAGGCCTGGGAACATGGGAACTTGTGAACAGGACCCTGAAAAACTAGCAGTCTTGGAACAAAGGACACTAAAATCATTGAACCTTCTGAACACAGAGCCCTGAGTACATAGGAACTTAGGAACAGGCTCCTGAAAACCTAGTCGACTGGGAACATAGGAACTTGGGAACAGAACCCTGAGAAGCTAATGTGTTTAAATATAGGAACTTGGGGAAACGACCATGAGAACCTAGTGGTTTGGAAACAAAGGAACCTAGGGACTACTTGGGAAGAGGAGCCTTAGAACCTCATAGTTGGGGAATCTGAGGTCCTTGTGGACTGAGAACACAGATACGGTCCCAGGCAATACTAACGTAGATACTTTTTTCCATTGCAGTGCCATCATGGGCCATTGTGGCCATTGCGTTCGTGGCCGTGGTTCTCGTCGTGTCCTGCTGCTTCTGCATCTGCAAAAAGTGGATATTCAAGAAGAAGAACAAGAAAAAGGGCAAGGACAAGGGCAAGAACGCCATCAACATGAAGGACGTGATAGATGGAGCCAAGACGGAGGTAAACACATTTTGGAACCGCTGTGCATTCAGCTTTGCCTTGCTTTAATCAGTGGAGAATGCATGAGAACACTGATGCTGAATTTATTCTAGCATTTACTATCACTGACCTGCATTTTAATGCTATTTGGCTAAAAGTATTTAAATTAAATCTGCTCTCAGAAATGCACTGATAAATTAAAATGTCTGTTAATGCTGTTGCTTGACTGCTGACTTTAATTACAGGATTGAAAACCTGGCATGGTAAATGGCACAAAAGCGTAACAAGCCTGCTTTCTGTTAGCTAAACATATACATTTTTTACGTTCTGTACGTTTCAGTTTCGTTTTATTTCCTTTTTTTGTAGTGCTGCATATTATTAGTATTGCTATACTATGACATGGGATCGACCCAGAGAAATGACAGTAGCTAATTAGCGCTGAGGAGCCAGAGCAATAACGAGCCTCGCCCCCTTTTTTTTAACAACGCACCCACAAATTATAGCGCAAATTGTAACAGCAGCACTCTGACCTCGCTTTGCATATTAATTGACATATAACACACACTACGCCACTTTTAAATGAATAATTGACAAAGTCGTCCTTAATTTGCCGTGTAAGGAGTCGGAAGGCCGGAAACACTTTAATTCAGATCCGCAATTGAAGACACACACTTTCAAAGTCTCACACACACACACACACACACACACAGAAATAAAATGCCGACATGTACTTTAGTAGCACTGATGTTACTTAATTAAACCTGTATTCGTCACGAAAAAGAAGAGAGTTCCAATACTGGTTTAAACACATCCTAGGACTCTGGGAATCTAGTATCCTTGGAACATGGGCCCCTGGAAAGATACAGGACTTTGGTGATTCAGGGCTTTGGGAATTAGAGGATTTGGGGAATTTAAGGCTTTGTAAATTCAGGCCAGGAATTTAGGATTTTGGGAGTTTAGGATTTTGGCTATTTCGGCTGAGGGGAAGTCAGCAAGACCATGTTAAAGATGGTATTGGGACAAAACCTACATTGTGTCAGAGATACATTTTTAACATTTACATCTTCTACGTCTTCGTCCAACAGTAGCCCAATTTCCACCGGCACCCTGTAGGTCACCGGCGCCGATGGCGGTCGTTGTTAACTCGGGCCTCGACCGATCCGGTATGAAATTCGGAGTACTGACGATTCGCATGATTAAATCTGGCACCGTTTTACGCCGGATGTCCTTCCTGACGCAGCCCTCTCTATTTATCCGGGGTGGGACCGACGCAGAAGTCACTGGACTGTGACCCCCATGGCTAGATTCTTATTAACATTTACATCATTAGCCATAAT
>JAKKZN010000018.1:1090578-1106651 GCA_033441825.1 Pangasius elongatus
GACTGTACCAATTTACCAACACTTTCCACAAAATGTTCTTATGCTACATACAACTCTGTAGTTGAGAAGATTCTACATGAACGGTGCACTCTTGTGGCATCCACAACCGATGACCTAGACTGAGTTCCTACACATGTTCCTACACATTTCTCCATGTAGTGGAATCCGCAGTCAGGTTAGCAGACAATGCTGAGTGTAAATCCAGGGTAATTTTACCCATACAGTGTTTTTTCTATTTAATTTACCAAAATTTTGAGGAAAATGTTGATGTTCCTGAAGGTTCTGTCTCGTTTTTGCTATCACTGTCCTGACACTGTGTGTGCTAGCTAGATGAATCACATTCTTAGCCATTCTCACCTTTGCTGTGGCACGAGCCTGATACTCCGGACAGCCGTTCACTGTTATTGTCTCATGCATGTACTGGTAGACCTGATGGAGGAAAGGAGAAAGAACAGATGCATTATTCTTCAGGTCAGAACACAACAAACACCAAATAAAACAAGTCCTGATTATTTTTATTCACGCATATAATCAGGCTCATCAGTTCTTTTACTGAACTTTAGAAAGACAAATAACAAATAAATGACAAATAAAGTGCATTCTGATGATGAATCTTAGTGTATGATGATTTTGTTGGATATTTTCTGGCGAAATTGTGTGTTTATTCATGAATTTTTTGTGTTTTCATGGCGAACGTTGGTGTTTGCTAGAAAATTTCAGTTTTTGATGGAGAATGTTGGTGTTTGATGGAGAATGTTGGTGTTTGATGGAGAATGTCAGCGAATGTTCGTGTGATTGTTGGTGTTTGATGGATAATATTGGTGTTTGATGGTGAATGTTGGTGTTTGATGGAGAATGTTGGTGTTTGATGGATAATATTGGTGTTTGATGGAGAATGTTGGTGTTTGATGGAGAATGTTGGTGTGATTGTTGGTGTTTGATGAAGAATGTTGGTGTTTGATGGATAATATTGGTGTTTGATGGTGAATGTTGGTGTTTGATGGTGAATGTTGGTGTTTGAAGGTGAATGTTGGTGTGTTTGATGGTGAATGTTGGTGTGTGATGGTGAATGTTGATGTCTGATAATGTTGTTTTTTAATGGTAATATTGGTGTGTAATTAATTATTTAGGTGTTTGGCAATGAATATTGATCTTGAAATCTGATGTTTAGTGGAGAGCATTAGCATCTGATGGAGTATGTAGGAAGCTGATGGCAAGATTGGTGTTAAATCATGAATGTTTGATGGTTAATGTTGATGATTGATGGAGAACATTGGAGTTTGAAGGTAAATGTTGATGCTGATGTTTGATGGAGAATGTTGATATTTAATGTAGAATGTTGATATTTGATAGAGAACATAGGAGTTTGAAGGTAAATGTTGATGTTTAATGTTGATGTTGATGTTTGATTTTGAATGTTGGTGTTTGATGTAGAATGTTGATGTTTGATGGAGAACATTGGAGTTTGAGAATGATGGCACTGAATAGTGCAAATGTTGATTTTTGATTAAATATTTTGGTGTGTGGTTGTGAAGGTCAGTGGTTGATGGACAGACTTGGTTTTTAAAAGCAAACAGTGATGTCTGATGGTGAATGTTGACGTCTGGTGGTGAATGATGGTGTTTGACAGAGTATATCTGTGTAATTTTTTTTGCTGGTGCTTAATAACAAACGTGATGTTTGATCATGAATGTTGGTGTCTGATGGAGATGACGTAATGTCATTGAAGTAATTTGGTATATAATGATGGTGGATAATTATGTGCTTGATGGACAATGTTGGTGTTTTTTGTCAGTGATGGTGTTTGATCATGGCTGTTAATAATATAATACTATAATAATATTATAATAACCAATATTGTCCATTTTATCCTTGCTAAATCTCCTTAAAGGACTTTTTTGAACTTGTTAAAAACCTTCTATCCTCTTTCCCTTTAAAAAAAAAAGTTGGCTATTCACCCGCTCGTAATCAGCCAGAGTCGTGACAGAGCTTTTGGAGATGTTTGGCTATGTGAAGGCTCTCCATAGTTTTTCTCATTAGCTGGAATCTGTGAGGATGTTGGCATCGGCAGCACTTTTCCTGCTTTGATTACGAGCCAGCATCTCACACTGAGCCTCTGCCACTCCAGCTGTTAGCATAATTGAAAGAACTGGAGCATCTGTTTAAAGCACCTCTTACTCAGCCGTATTTACGGAACAAGAACGTTACACCTCCTGTGTTTTTATTTCTACTACAGAACAGTGTTTAGAAAAAACAGCAACGGTACCACCTTTCAGCTGTTAAAGCCTATAGCTACGCTTATTAACACTTTACTGTGAATCACAAGCAAAAGCCTTTCAGCCTGTATTGCTATATATAGCCTTTATGCTATGTTAGCTAGATCAACACTGAAGTCTTTCCATTTCTCCACCATTTAAACTTTTAAATAAATGTTCTCTTCACCTGCTGTCATTTATTGAAGCTTTAGTTGAGAACATTTTTCTGCAGTTGCGTAGCTCCAACATGTGCTTTATCACTGCATTCTTGTTTATAAATTAGAATATAATTTCAGCTAATTCTGATAGCATTTCTTTATATATTAGCTAATAATATTTTAGCCAGATTAGCCTTTTGATGTACCATTCTATCTATAACATTTACTTTACTTCATTTTGCTGTCAATTCTTTATATTTTAGCTAAACACTATTTTTTTCTTTTCGATATTACTATATTAGTACATGTTATGTTAGGTATTAAGGAATGTAATGTCACCGGATTTAGGCTCCCTACTGAGTGAGTGAATGCAGAAATGAGGGACAAATCAGACAGTGGCTTAAGAGCCTGCTTACTGTCAGGAGTCGAGCTTTAGCTCTCAGCCTCGCTAGAAAAAAACATTTTCTCTGATTATATTTACTGAAGTAACACTAATAAAATTGCTGACATATTTTATTTGCTTAATCCCAGCTATTATAAACATGTTTTTATTACAGAAATGTTTAATTCAACCCAAATGCAAATGTGTGTGTGTGTGTGTGTGTGTGTGTGTGTGTGTGTGTGTGTGTGTGTGTGTGTGTGTGTGTGTGTGTGCGATTGTGTCTTGGAAATCCATGAATACCAATAAATGTCAGGCTATTTTGCTTGGTAATTTTATAAAAGCTCATAC
The DNA here is from genome assembly GCA_033441825.1 of Pangasius elongatus. Lineage (NCBI taxonomy): Eukaryota > Metazoa > Chordata > Actinopteri > Siluriformes > Pangasiidae > Pangasius > Pangasius elongatus. The sequence goes on from JAKKZN010000018.1 coordinate 1,093,722, forward strand.
ACAAACAGTACGCAGCAGCTTAAAGACTTTCATTCAATCTTTTAAAGGCAAATATTAAAACGCCAGCCTGAGAGAAATATGAGTTCCGATGCCTCATGTAATGCAGCCTGAGCATTTTTAACAGCCGAGCCGATGAGTAACGATGCCGGCAAAGCGGTGCTGACAGTCGGTTCATGGCCAAAAGATCCACAGGCACTGAAACTTGTCACAATTAACACAAACAGAACTGATGGAGTGAGGAAACCCATTTCAGTCGAATGAAAGTGAACAGTTCTGAGCTTTCATTCTTGTTTGTTTGTTTGTTTTGTTTTGTGAGGAGGGGGATGAGAAAGATGACATCATCAAAACAGCACCAGCCAATCACAGGCATGGAGAGACTTAAACATAAACTCACTGAAGAATCGTTCATTCCAAACATTCTGGTGCACTTTATTTATGTCCTGTGTATGGCATACATGCACCTTGCAGACTGGGTCCAGCAGAAACATTATTTCTTCTCACTGTGTACCGCACACTATACTTGGCTGTGATGACAATAAAGATCCACTTGACTCGACTTGACAATGATAACAGTATTCACTCAATCTGTGGCCTAAATGATCAAATCAGACATAAAAATATCAGTGTAAATCGAGCAGATGAAACGTTTCTAAATGTGATGATTTCAAAGAACCGGCAAACATGCCAGAAGGTTGTAAGCAGCATATGAAATTCATATGTATGGATGACTACAGCTCATTGGTCGGAAAACTGTGGTGACATCAGAACTAGATGAAATCTAAAAGCAGCCGCTTTACTCAGTTTCCAGCCCGTGACCTGTAAATCTGAACTGTAAACATGTAAAACTGAACTGTTAATCTGCAATGTAAGACTATAAATCTGTAAAGCTCCTCTGTAAATTTGCAAATCTGCACTGAGAAATTGCACATCTTTCTGATGCAACCCTCCCCAGTTTTATCCAGGGTAGGGACCTTGCATGCGGATGGTTCCCTGGCCCAGAATCGAACCCGGGCTGCAGTGGCGAGAGCGCTGTGGCCTAATCACTAGCCCTCCAGGGACTCCTCTAGAAACTGCACTGAAAATCTCTAAAATTGTACTGTAAATCTGTACTATAACTCTGTAAATCTACATTGCTGTAAATGTGTAAATTTGCAATGTAAATCTGTAAATGTACACTTCTGTAAATCTCTAAATGTATACTTCTGTAAAGCTATAAATTTACAATGTAAATATGTAAATGTACACTGCTGTAAATCTGTAAGCCTGTACTGTAAATCTGTAAATGTACACTGGTGTAAATCTGTAAATTTGCAATGTAACTCTGTAAGTGTACACTTCTGTAAATCTGTAAATTTGCAATGTCAATCTGTAAATGTACACTGGTGTAAATCTGTAAATTTGTAATGTCAATCTGTAAATGTACTGTCACTATATGAACAGTTTTGACCACCAGAGGTCGCCAAAAACTCTCTATGTTGTTGACTTTGTCTAGCCTTGTAATTATCTTGCTCACCTGTACCTCATTGTCTCCCTGTCATGTGATCTATTAGCTTGTTACCTTCAGTGTATTTAAACCTTGCTTGCCTTCATGTTTGGACTGATCTTTGGTGTTTTTTGGTGAAATTTTCAATAAATCTTTTGGACACTACCTGTGTTGCTCTGCACTTGAGTCTATATTCCCCAATAGTCTAGTGGATTGGTGCTGGACTATCACCTCAGAGACCTGGGTTCTATTCCCGCACTGTGACAGAAATACTTAGCCATAACAGACTTAGCAGAAGCATCTATGTTCTCTGGCAGAGTGTCAGCCAAGGAGTTTGAGTGTATCATGCCTGGCCTGAATAGCTTTGGCTCCACCATGGATTCACACTGCCAAGCCTTGTCTAGGACACACTAGCATGCCATGACCAAGTCCTTTGACAGCTAGCTGAAACTGTGAGAAGTTTGGTGCCACCAGCTTCCCCCTCCAGTCTGCCTACTACCCTCATGATGCCTGTCCCACAGGATCCCCTGGCTCCAGCGCAACTTCTAGGGGCTAAGCCCCACCTCTCTGCCCCCCAAAGGTATGACGGAGCTCTGGAAAAATGCCAGGGCTTTTTAACTTTAACTGACATTTGAACTACAACCTTCTACTTACCCCTCTGATAGGTCCAAGATGGCCTACATTATCACATTGACAACTGGCAAAGCCCTGTCCTGGGCAACAGCTATTTGGAAAAACCAAGGTCCTGAGTGTGCCAATTTCAGAATTTTCACTGACAACATGCTGAAGATTTTCAACCAATCTTCCTCAGGTCAGGAAGCAGCCAAGCAACTGCTGCAGCTCCGTCAGGGCAGGAACAGTGTTGTGGATTATGATGGAGCCATTTTCTTTCGCACCCTTGCAGGGGAGAGTGCCTTGAATGAGGCAGCACTCATTTCTGCATTTCTGAACGGTCTGTCTGAAGTTTCTATGGACTGTCCTGATGACCCAGAAGTCCTAATCTCTCAGGCCATACGCCTAGACAACCACCTTCGGGAACACCACAGAGATCATTCTAGACTCCAGAAGACATATGAGCTGGCAGGTTCGACTGGGATCCCATCTACACCTCTTCCTGAGGTACCCGAACTGATGCAAGTTAGACATGCTCCCCAGCGAGGGTGTCTACCTTCCCATCACAATTACTTGGGGAGAACAGGTATACTCTTGTCAAGCCTTGGTTGATTCTGGTGCAGTAGGCAACCTCATAGATGCCAGACTTCCTGAACAACTCAAGATTCCGAGAGTCATTTTTGACACCCCGCTGTCTGTCACTGCGTTGGATGGCCGTCCTCTTGGTCCAGGCACTGTGATCTCCACCACTTCACTGATATGCCTTAAAGTGGAGAATCACCAGGAGGAAATATCCCTGCACCTTACTGATTCCCCTGACTTTCCTGTGGTCCTGGCGTTCCCTTGGCTAAACCGCCATAATCCCCATATTGACTGGCTCACTGGCACTATCTTAGAATAGGGGCCCACTTGCCATGCTACCTGCCTTTTTGCTAGTCCTTCCCTTAAGTCCAAAACCCCAGACCCCTCCGAGCTAACCCATGTTCCTGCTGAGCATCTGGACCTGAAGGAGGTGTTTAGCAAAAAAAAGAGCATCCACCCTCCCACCCCACAGACCCTACGATTGTGCCATAGAACTCTTACCTGGTACCAGCCCTCCTCGGGGATGGATCTTTTCACTTTTGCTCCCTGAACGTAAGGATGGATACTTATATAAGAGATGCCTTGGCTTCTGGGTTCATTCGGCCATCTACTTCTCCAGCAGGGGCTGGATTCTTCTTTGTCAGCAAGAAAGGTGGCAGTCTACGACCATGTATTGATTACATGGGCCTTAATAAAATTACCATTCATAATCATTATCCTTTGCCACTGATGTCCACAGCATTTGACTTACTTCAGGTGGCCACCATTAGACCTGCAAAATGCATACCATCTAGTTAGAACCTGCAAAGGGGATGAATGGAAAATGGCCTTTAATACCCCGTCTGGCCATCATGAGTATCTAGTAATAGCGTTTGGATTGACCAATGCCCCAGCGGTATCCCAGGCTTTTATCAATGACGCTCTGAGACATGATAAACCAGTTCGTGTTCATCTACCTGGATGACATTTTAATTTTCTCCCGGTCCGTACATGAGGATTACCACCATGTGCGTTAAGTTCTCCAGAGACTTCTCAAGAACCACCTGTATGTCAAGGCCAAGAAGACCCATCTGTTCAAGAATGGCCCACACCAAGTACTATAAAGGAGGTACAAAGGTTTCTTGGCTTTGCTAATTTTTATCGTAAATTCATCAGAGACTTTAGTTCCATGGCCGCCCCCATATCTGCCCTGAATAAGAAAAGTACCTGCCCTTTTTTTGTGGACACGAGAGGCTGACAAGGCGTTTAAGAAGCTCAAGCATGTACACTGGTGTAAATCTGTAAATTTGCAATGTAAATGTGTAAATCTGTGCTGTAAATGTGTTTACCTGCCATGTGAATCTGCAAAACTACAGCCTGCACGGTACATATAATACTGCACGCCTGCAGTGTAAATCTCTACACCTACACTGCAGTATATCTACACTGTAGATCTGTAAATCCGCCTGTAAATACGTACAGCTCACTGTAAATCTGCTTCTCTGTGAGAGTCGTATACTTGTAAAATTACATTCTACATACTTTCATTTATATAAATTCACATTTTATGTACATGCTGCTGAGAAACTGAGTTTCAGCGAAGCCCCCGTTTAACACAACGTCTCTGTCTGTTTAACCTTCAACTTTATAAGTAAACATGTCTGTTAATTATTAGACATATCACTTAACTGAACCCAAATCCAAGCTGCATTTTATACACCTCAGACAGGAGAAAAACAGGAGAAAAAAAAAACGATCACTTGCTTTGTGCATAATAAATATAATATAATATAAATATAATCCTCATCGCTTTCTCTCATTTCTCTCTTAATCTCTGCTCTCCGTTTCTCTCACTCTTCTGCTTTAGCTGGTTTTCATTAACCCAGATTTATTGTACTGCTTTTGGAATATGCATGCATTAACTCTCTCTCTCTCTCTCTCTCTCTCTCTCTCTCTCTCTCTCTCTCTCTCTCACACACACACACACACACAAACACACNTCTCTCTCTCTCTCTCTCTCTCTCTCTCTCTCTCTCTCACACACACACACACACACATACACACACACACACACACATTGACTAACACAAAGGCACTTAGTCCCCGGGTCATAATGTTTTACTGTGTGACCATGTAAAATGATGCCCTTGAGAAGCAGTGATGGCTCTGAAAGAACAACAGAGAGAGAGAGAGAGAGAGAGAGACAGACAGAGAAAGAGAGAGAGAGAGAGAGAGAGAGAGAGAGAGAGAGAGAGAGAGAAGGGGGGGGGGTATAGATGAACTTGGACAATATCCCTCTCTCCCTCTGGTACATAGTGAAGCTGTCATAAAATAAGTGTGGCACAATTACACTATTTAACACACACACACACACACACACACACACACACACACACACACACACACACACACACAATGTCTTGTCCCAGAGCAGAGGCGTATCTGTGACTCATTTAGCTCTCCGTCCGTAATCACCTTCTCACTATACTTGCCTCACATTTACATTTTAATCACTCACACGCACGCACACACACACACACACACACACACACACACACACACACACACACAGAAACCCCGCCTACTTTCACAGAGGAAACAGACAGAGCACTTTCTCATAGTACAGATAGTTTTAGATTTAGATTAGAATCTGTAACGTGCCACTAAAATGCTGCGTTCACTGACAGACACGAGCTGGACACGCACTGCTCATTACGGAGCCTTCAGCACCGGTGCTGGTTCTGTCGCGTACACTGGATGGAACCATTTTTCAAAATCTCGAGTTAGTCACAGATTAAAGCTTCCTGTCATACACTGAGAACTCTTTACAACACTAAACGCTGATCCTCACAGACGTGATAAGTGTAATAAGAGTGATTATATAACTGGAGCTGAAGCTGTGAGTCGACATCACACACTGAGCGAATATGTTACTAAAGAAAAAAATCTCCTGTAGGAACACACACACACACACACACACACACACACACAGCAGGTACAATAGTAATGGCATGTAATCATGGCAGAGGCATCATTTCATCTCTCACATGAACACAGCTGTGGAGAAACCACACACACTGCACAGACGGAGAACGAGTTCCTCCATAAACACAGCAATTATCCACATCTACTTCCTCTCTGTTTCCATGTGTGTGTGTGTGTGTGTGTGTGTGTGTGTGTACTGTCATTCTGTAATTCCACCATTTGATCTGAGCCATTCAGCTCATTCAGCCTGAACCATCAGCAACAAACACTGCTGAAAAACGTCCTTCAAATAGACAAAAAGTCCTCTGAAACATCCAAGCACACAAAGCGTGATCTACAACATCCCAATACACAACGCGTGATCTACAACATCCCAACACACAACGCGTGATCTACAACATCCCAACACACAACGCGTGATCTAGAACATCCAAACACACAAAGCGTGATCTAGAACATCCAGACATATACAAAAGAGATCTAGAACATTTCAACACGCAATGGGTGATTTAGAACATCCCAACATCAAACCATGATCTACAACATCCCAACATACAATGGGTGATCTAGAACATCCAAACACATATAAAGTGTGATCTAGAACATCCCAACACCAAACCATGATCTACAACATCCAAAAAATTAAGGCGTGATCTAGAACACCCCAACACACAATGGGTGATCTAGAACATCCAAACACATACAAAGTGTCATCTAGAACATCCCAACACCAAACCATGATCTACAACATCCCAATACACAATGGGTGATGTAAAACATCCAAACAAAGTTCTTAAATGTCCAAACCCATTAAAAGTGATCTAGATCATACAAACACACAAAATGTTCTAGCATGCAGAAAGATATTGTAGAACATTCTTCCACATAAAATCTTCTACAACATCCAAACACACAATGTTGCAGTATTTCCAAATATTTCCAAAATATTCTAGTGCACAAATGTATTGTAGAACAAACACACAACAGTGGTCCAGGACGTCTAAATACACAAGAACCTTCTAGAACACCCAAAAGCATGAAACATTCTAGAACTTCTAGAACACACGTTTTAGAAAATGGAAAAGCACAAAAATGTTCTAGAACATTCAAACAAATATCTTAGAACTTAGAACAAATACAAAAAAATTATATTATGGATTAATTTAATATGTTAATTAGTATAGTGTTAATTATTATAGTGTTAATTATTATAGTGTTAATGATTACAGTGTTAATGATTCCTGATGGGACGATGTGAAACTTTCTGTAAGTGGAACTCTAGATCGAAGGGTTATAAAGTGTTATAAGGGCTCAGGTGGAGGTTAAAGGTTAAAGATGGCCGCTGTCTGGTGGAGGTTAAAGGTTAAAGATGGCCACTGTCAGGTGGAGGTTAAAGGTTAAAGATGGCTGCTGTCTGGTGGAGGTTAAAGGTTAAAGATGGCCGCTGTCTGGTGAAGGTTAAAGGTTAAAGATGGCCGCTGTCAGGTGGAGGTTAAAGGTTAAAGATGGCCGCTGTCTGGTGGAGGTTAAAGGTTAAAGATGGCCGCTGTCAGGTGGAGGTTAAAGGTTAAAGATGGCTGCTGTCTGGTGGAGGATAATAGGTTAAAGATGGCCACTGTCAGGTGGAGGTTAAAGGTTAAAGATGGCCACTGTCAGGTGGAGGTTAAAGGTTAAAGATGGCCACTGTCAGATGGAGGATAATAGATTAAAGATGGCCGATGTCAGGTGGAGGTTAAAGGTTAAAGATGGCCGCTGTCAGGTGGATGTTAAAGGTTAAAGATGGCCACTGTCAGATGGAGGATAATAGATTAAAGATGGCCGATGTCAGGTGGAGGTTAAAGGNTTGTGACCAGGAACATCTCCTGATTCCTGCAGCTTCTCCAACAGCTCGATTGCCCTCGCTACATCTGAGAGAGAGAGAGAGAGAGAGAGAGAGAGAGAGAGAGAGAGAGAGAGAGAAAGGGGGAAGAGAGAGAGGAGAGGGGGGAGAAGAGAGAGAGACAAATTAGATGATATAAAATAAAATAAATGTAAAAAATTTGTAGCTGGAATAAAGAAAGAGACTGAGCATATGGGAGAAATGAGTGCTTGGGATAAACAAGTGTGTGGGATAAACGAGTGTGTGGGATAAACGAGTGTGTGGAATAAACGAGTGTGTGGAATAAAGGATGCCATAGAGAGTATGTGTTCAGTCTCATTACTCTGCAGAACAGGAGGCAAGGCAAATTTCTTTTTTTTTTTCAAGCAATTTACTGACACTGGGATGAAAACACAGAGAGGGAGAGAAAGAGAGAGAGAGAGAAAGAGAGAGAGATAAAGAAGTGATTGCGCCTCTATATTTCTTTATCAGTGAAGCGGACACAGAGCTACAATGAGTCAATCAGAGAGACACACAGTCTCTAAAGGCCAAGAGACAGACAACTGTATCACTGCACTCTCTATACAGATAGATAGATAGATAGATAGATAGATAGATAGATAGATAGATAGACAGACACACAGACAGACAGATAGACAGGGAAAAGGAAGACAGACCAACAAACTGGTAGACAGACAGACAGATGGATTGATAGACAGAAAGACAGATAAACAGATGGACAGAGATAAACAGAGTGACAGATATATAGACAGATAAACTAATCGACACATACAGACAGACAGATAAATAGATAGACAGGCAGTCAGATAGACAGTTGGATGAGTAGACAGATATGTAGGCAAATAGAAAGTCAGATGGACAGTAGGATAGACAGACACGAATTGAAATACAGAGAGAGACACACAGATATCGAGAGACTGAGAGACGGATATTGAGAGACGGATATTGAGAGACGGATATTGAGAGATTGAGAGACGGATATTGAGAGACGGATATCAAGAGACTGAGAGACGGATATTGAGAGATTGAGAGACGGATATTGAGAGATTGAGAGACGGATATAGAGAGACTGAGAGACGGATATTGTGAGATCGAGAGACGGATATTGAGAGATTGAGAGACGGATATTGAGGAACGGATATTAAGAGACGGATATCGAGAGACTGAGAGACGGATATTGAGAGACTGAGAGACGGATATCGAGAGACTGAGAGACGGATATCGAGAGACTGAGATACGGATATCGAGAGACTGAGAGACTGATATCGAGAGACTGGGAGACGGATATCGAGAGACTGAGAGACGGATATCGAGAGACTGGGAGACGGATATCGAGAGACTGAGAGACGGATATCGAGAGACTGAGAGACGGATATCGAGAGACTGACAGACGGATATTGAGAGACTGAGAGACTGATATTGAGAGACTGAGAGACGGATATCGAGAGACTGAGAGATGGATATCGAGAGACTGACAGACGGATATTGAGAGACTGAGAGACTGATATTGAGAGATTGAGAGACGGATATCGAGAGACTGAGAGACTGATATTGAGAGATTGAGACGGATATTTTGAGACGGATATTTTGAGATTGAGAGATGGATATCGAGAGATTATGATACCGTGTTGTTTGTTTAAATAAACTCTAGCGCAGGTCACAGTTTGACCTGTAACATCTCAAGGGTGAAATCAGTGCAGCTGCAGGTTCCATAAATACAGAATAAAGTAACACAGAACCCCAGTGAGACACATTACTGCCTGAGAGAAACTTCTTTATTATGTGTGTTCTAACCACAGTGCTGTATATAACACTCACACTGATTCACACACACACACACACACACACACACACACACACACACACACACACACACACACACACACACACACAGACAGTTAACACCACAATGCCAAGTGTAATTAGAGCGCAGTTTTAGTACTTTATCAACAGATCTGAGGTAAATGTTTATGTTCTGTCTCATTTCCACTCTCAGTGTCTTTACACCGTCTGTATGAAAACAAGCAGCTGCATGCTAGCTAGATAAATAGTAATTTTAGCCATGGAGTGTCTTTTCTTAGTAATATACCAACATATCTGAGGTAAATGTTGATGTTCCGGATAGTTCTGTAGCATTTGTTCTGTCAGTCTGCCTTCCTATCCATATAAAACACTGTAACTACACTGTATGCTAGTCAGTCAGTATCAATCAGTAGCTAGCTTTTGCTACTGTTTACCAGTTGCCTAGCAACAGAGGTCTCACAACATTACACACTTGAACTGTGAGTGTATTATTGTGTATTCGACTTGTCTGTTTGACTGAAACCACAGTTGAACGATTTCTATCACACATTCTGTACCATTCTCTACGTCTCAAAGGATATAATGTAGCTCAGCATTTTAGCTTGTAGCACTTAGCTTGTAGTATTTAGCTTTAAATCAAACCTAAATGTTCATTTCCATCCCACTCATTTCCAAAATACACGGCGTAGTACAGGTTTAAAAATTGAGCAAAGAAATAAAAAAAAAGTATAACAGTGAGATAAAAAAGGGTTTCTGAACAGCAGGCTAATATTAATGTTATACATGATGTCATATTAATGCACATTTTTTTGATGATGTCAGGTCAGGGACGATAATATTGAAACGTAACTGATCACCAACACACGAGCCGTGTTTCTAGAACCTTCATATTAAGCTGTGGAAGTGTGAGCTGATTGAATCTGTGATTATATTAACACTGATGTCTCTGATGTCATTAGCGTCGTGTACAGATATTTTACTGACACCAGGACTTGCCAGAAACCTCCTGTTTCCTCGCACACGTCAGCAAGCATGAGTGTATCCAGCTGGATAAAACGTGCGGTCGGGTTTCACGTTGGCCCGACTGAAGCGCGCTCATTAGCAGAGCCGCTAACGAGCTCTCGGTTTCCTTTGTGCCTCAGTGTTAATCTGACTTTAATGATCTAGTATGAGGTCATCATGGGAACCTGCTGAGAACTTCAACACCCCCTCAAACCCCTCTGTTCCCTCAGACTCGTTCACTCTGTCTCTCTTGCTTTCTTTCGTTTTAGGATCAGAAACTCAAAAATATTCTGCAACTATACGTATCTGTGAGATATTAAACTAAAAAGAGCAACACAACAGCAAGTCATAAATACTTTCCACGTTTTCCACCTCACGTTTTTTAAGCGTTAATCTGTTGCAGGCGTGTGGAGAAAGCTAACTAGGCTAGTTTGCTCCGAGATCAGCTAACATCTAGGAAGTGAAGTGTGAGAGGAAACGAGGCGATACCTGAGGAGTGTTAAACGGAATAAGCAGTACCGAGTATTAGCACGGAGTTTAACGACATTTTTTGTTAAGTAGAAAGGATGTAGTAGCTACTTTTAAAATCAACTGGAAAGTGCTAGGAAAAATGTCAGCTATGTAGCTTTACAGCAGCTAGCTATTACTTTGATCAATTGTCAACACAAAACGTTTCAAAATTTGTTTTTTTAAACTTTATTTTTTCCACTTTTTTCGTAACATCAAATAATCTTTACAATGGCACAGCCTAACAGCGTTTGCGTAATCCTTCCTAGTTTGCTATCTAATCTGTGCACATTTTTAGTTAGCTAGTTAAGAGTTTTAAATTACTCACTATAAAATCTTGCTGAGAAAATCTTGGTGAGAGAAGCTAGGATAATTTAGCTGAAGTTAGCTAACTTCATTACAGCTAGCTAGCTTTTGCGTTAGCGGCTAACAAAAAGTGAAATGTTTTGCCATCACGAAATTTGCGAAACTATACTATGAACTGAAGATTATTTAAATGCAGGTTAAATTTGCAGTCATGTTGCTAATTGTCATTAAAAGTGTTGATAAAGAAGAGAACAAAACAAGCAGAATATCAAGTACAAATAGAGGGATGAATAATTTCTCACATAAATTTGTTTAGTTAATCTCTCTATTGTTAAACTGAGTAATTTAAGGGTTATATCCTATATTAGCAGAAGAAATGACATTACACATGGATAATTAAGCTATTTTTTGATGACAAATAACACCAAATAAATACCAATAAATAAATACAAATAAATAAAAAATTAGATATTTTTTTTGCTAAAGAATAATACCAATAAATACCAATAAATAAATATGAATAAATACAAAAATTAGCTATTTTTTGCTGAAGAATAATACCAATAAATACCAATAAATACCAAAAAAAAATTAAGCTATTTTTGCTGAAGAATAGCGTTAACATACCTGAGCTAAACTATTTATAGCTTGGCTAACTTTAATTATTTAACGTTCCAACACTGGGAATAATATCATAAAGGAAAGTTCTCATTTTGAGCTTTTTGTTCTGCCATGAAACAGAGCATTATGTTAGCAAGCGTGTAGCGTAGCATGCCAAAGTTCAGGCCGTATGCTAACTTTTCAGTGAAACAGAAGTCCAACACTCTATTAGTGTTCTGAGAATATATGAAATTAACTTAATTCCCACAGTCCATGTCCCTTCGAGGCAGAGATTCCCGAGGAAATAAAATTCAGTGAATTATTACCGTTATGAAAAGAAGAAGACCTTAAAGAGAACATTTTCAGCAGGGAGTCATTTTCCATCTCTGACCAAAAGCCACGGTTTCGCTTCGGTAGGAGACATCACACTTTATTATTACGACCTTCAGAGCCTCGTTACACAAATCTGTGTTCTCTGCCTCGAAATATTCACACGAAACTGAGCACACGGGGAAGAAGAATTATATTTACAGACGATTCAGTATAAAACCTTTTATTCGAAATGATTCTTCTTCTTCTTCTTTATATTTTAGTTTTATTAACTTAATCATTAATAATAAGCATTATTTAAAGAGCACTTTTCATACACGTGATCAAATTGTAGGAAATATAAAAAAAAAGCTAAAAGCTAAATGTAACAGAATTCACACGGATAAAATAAAAGATTTTAAGGAGTAAAAGAAAATAAAAAAGTACACAAATATAGAACAAATATAAATAAATAAATAAACGAAAATTAAAAAAATGAAATATACAATAGAATAAAATAAATTAAAATATATAAATATTTATAAATATTTATAAAAAATTGAGAGACTGAAATTGTTTATAGATATATAAAGATATATAAATAAATAAGAAATTTATAATAATGAAATAAAATAAAAAAGAAACAATAAATACTGAAAATCAATTAAATGGCAAATTTAAAAAGATACTTTTTTTTAAAGAGTTTAAATGCTTAATGCTAAGTGGTGTTGATTTCTAATGCTTTCTTGGCTGCTTATATCCTCCAACAGAAACACAAATTCCTCTAAAACGCAATGATGAAAGATAAAAATATAAATTACACACATCTCCATGTTGTATGTGCTGTTTAGACGGTACAGGACGTGACTCGGCTTCATACTCC
>JAKKZN010000018.1:1149696-1159696 GCA_033441825.1 Pangasius elongatus
CAAGCTGGAAAAAATATTAGAACAAACCTTAAAAGGTCCAAGGGGAACCTAGATAAGGGAATAAGGCAGCTTCAGTGTAGATTTCAAAAGGCATCACTCCATTGTTATTGAATTTAAAACCATGGCATTTGATTGTGTTTAGATTTGATTGTGTTTTTCTCCTCAGACTCCTCCATCTGTACTCAGTATTTGATAAAAGTGTTATTTTGCTCTGCAGAGGGCACTTTAAAAGCAGAACTGGAACAAAGCCAGAGTCCATGTTGTGGAAAACCATTTATAGCAGCATGAGGTTTATGAGGGAAGCACTTACCTCCAGCCATGCAACAACAGTAGGACCATCCCACTGCGCGAAAGGCAATCCTTTCCTCCTCGCCTCCTCCAGCAACTCATGCCTGGAGAGAAGAGACAAACAGACAAATGGGGGAGGGAGGGAGAGAAGGAGAAAGTAGGCGAAAGAGTGAGAAGACTTCATCTGCACTCAAATGGACAAACAAAGAGATTATTTATCTCTGTTATCATTAGCAACCAGCCCTTCCCTGCTTTCATGTCCTCTGATAAGAACAAGCACACGTTTCTTCTGAGCCTTGAAATGTCTCTTTATTTCTAAATGCCTCTCGCTCTTTTCCAAGGCATGATAACCTCCCACTGCTTTTCTGCTGCTGTTTCTCGGAATATATATTAATCACGAGAGAAGGAAGAAAACATTGCTATCTCCACCGTCCAGAACTTTTCCTAAACACATGATATGTTTCTAATGAAGTGGATGTTGCTACACCATCTGTAGTACAATCTCTCCTGGAACTTTACTGCACTTTCTCCCTGTTGTATGTTAATTGGACGGAGCTAACCTTGGGTACAGTTTACATAAGCACACCCTCATCAATCACAAGGCTGTCACACATCTTACCATGCAAAAATTTATTAAAACCGTGTTCATGCCCGAACGTTCTTCTCAAATATGAGAAACCCCACAAGTGCAAATTACAAACAACACTTAAAGCTGATTGGCTGATGGTGGCCATGTTTTATAGATACCTTTCGCATATTACGAATTTAGCTCAAAATCTAAGTAGGGAGAGCTAATTTAATTAAAGAATTAAATAAAAAACCCTAAACAGTCGAAATATAATAAATGCGTATTCCTCAATTATTGTGTTGAGGAGGTACAGTATACTGATATTGACAGTTATGTTCAAAATATCCAAATATATTGAAACTTAATCTGGGCAGTTAATAAAGGTTGGAGGAATCTGCTTAGAGCTAAGTGCTTTTAACAATATGCATCGTCACAAAGCAGCTTTACAGAAATAAATACATTCCAGATATAAATTTTAAATACGTGAATTTATCCCTAATGAGGAAGCCAGAGGTGATGCTGGTGAGGAAAAACTCCCTGAGACGATATGAGGAAGAAACCTTGAGAGGAACCAGACTCAAAAGGGTCCTCATCTGGGTGACGCCCGATAGTGCGATTATAAATCGTTCCCTTCTGTAACTGTGTACTACATGGACAAATAGTGCAAATGTTCACCAATAAATTCATCACAGTTTTCACATGAAAGGTCTGCACAATTTTTTTTTCAAAATAAACAAAGCCCAGGCATGTTAAGTGAGATAATACCACCGTACTAACATCCTGATATCAGACTCCTGTTATTTCCTGATGTCAGCAAGCTTCGTAGAGCTTTATCACCAGATATATATTTCTTTTTTAAGCCACTGTGAGAATCTCAGATGAAAGTTTTGAGCTCAGCTCCTGTCTCTGGAGTCTCCACTTGCTGACACCATGGCAATAAAATTAGCTAGAAAAATGCCCTGTAATTATTGAATAAACCATTATACTCCATTATCACCTTCATAAAACCTCTGCACCCTTAAAATTTCATTATCCAACCCAAGAGTTAGTGAAATGATAATCATTGGGCAAATTTGGAAAGAGGAAGCTGGCTGGAAAATCTGCAGGCACTTTGCTAACAAACAAACAGCAGGCAGAGTTAAAGTACTTTACAGGGATAGTTTGGGGGGAAAAAATGCAAATTTGTGGGTAACAACATATGAAAACTGACAGAACGCTTAGCTAGGTAGTTAACATTACAGTGTTAATTATTAGCACCATGAAACTATATGATTTTATACCTTGCTAGTGAGGTTAGCATGTTAGCTAGCCATCATTCATGTCTAAAAATGCCATAAAATCTCTAAATGCTAAAACCCCTGAAATCTGAACGACCAAAAATGAACAAAAAGAGAAGCACCTTTAGACTTTTAGACTTTACATACAGGAACTTTGATCATTGTTCATCATGCTAATAAACATTGTAATTATGCTGTTTAGTGTCCTGCTAACCATTTGTTAGCAATCTGGCATCTTTGACTGTTAGTAAACTCTAAAATGCTAAAATCCAGTAAACACCGCAGCTAAAATCTGATTTTGCGACCAAAGAATTAGCGAAATGAGAAAATTTGAGAAAATGAGAAAGGGAAACAGTCAAGGCAACCTGCAGGCACTTGGCTAACAAACAACAGGCATTAAGATACAGTCATTTAAAGAGGTTGGGCAAAAATGCTAAAAAAAATGGAAGCTAGCAAGGCATGAAAAGAAGCAATTAAGACAACCATGCTAACTGCTAGGATCCACACAGAAATCTGAGTTTATATTAATGTCTTATGATGATAGGTAGTATAGTAACTACAGGGTTTGTTGCCTTGCTAGCGTCCCCTGAGCTAAACTGTTAGCTCGCTTAACATTTTTGTCCAACTGTCCCACTAACTGGAACATTAGAGAGCACTGACAGAAAGTCAACACTGAATGGACAGTGATTAAGTGGATGTGCTGGATGTTTCTTCCTCGGAAGATGAATTAGTAATGCAAAGATTGTTTGCAGTGCAAAATAAGGACACTTGAATACATCATAGGGTAAACAGAAAGAGAGAGAGAGAGAGAGAGAGAGAGAGAGAGAGAGAGAGAGAGAGAGGGGTCTTGGTGGGTCCAGACCAAGTGTCTACGTTTGTAGACCAGTGGACACTCTGCACTGTTGTTTCTACAGCTGAGGCCCCATCTGTGCCTGCTCCATGACAGAAGAAGTCACAGCCACTGGCACCTCTACATGGTCCAGCTGATCCGGGGTATGTTGGTGACATGACTCGTGTGCAGCCCTATCCACAAACCCACACCTCTTCTAACTTCTCTCTCTCTTTTCTTCACTCTTATCCCCAGGGTTCCACAACTAATCTCATGAGGGCTGGAGCAGGGACTGTACAGGTCTGCTGAGAATGTGGGAAATGGGGGAGATTCTGGAAGGAATGTCTGCAGACCAGGGTCTCTGGATGTCCAAGCTCCAGAGCAGACACGCTGAGTTCCGCTTGGTATCCGGGGGGTAAATTATTATTATTATTAATCAGAAAGAATTGGGGAAAATAATGGAATTAACTAGAGATGGCCCACTTATACTTGTACCTAAGTCTGATGGGATAGAGCGTTTCTGCGTGGACTTTTGCAAGGTGACTTTCGCCAATACCAATAAAATTGCTCTCAGCTGTACCAATAAATTACCCTGCCATGTTCTCTGTGAAGTGCCTGACCAAAATCTGCTAAACTGTTGTGATGATTTCAAATGATCAAGTTTTTGCGATCAGCTTAACAAAACCTTAATTTGACCACTTTGACCACTGACATTTAAAAAATATATCACAAATCATAAGTCATTTGGCTAATAAGGCCCCTTTAAAGTTGTATTCAAGAGAGATGGTGCCGTGACCCGGTCCTTATCTTTACATGTCTGATATGAAATGTTCAGTTTGAGTGTGTCATGTAATGAGTGTTTTGTTTCCTCCGAACAAGCTGATACTGGAGGGAGGGAGAGAGCGAGTTATGACAAATAACATACACACAAGGAATAAGAAATGTAACGCAATCCGAAGAGCTGACGATCCATAACCAGAGATGGCACCTGGTTATTGCAATCCAGCACACGATGCACACTGACACACACATCAGGAGGAAGGCCTCAGCATGGCAGGCTGTTTAGTTTTAAACACACACACACACACACACACACACANAACCACACAAACTCAGTGTTTCCAGGCAGAGATGCATCTTCTACAGTACTGCAGAAGGGAAGAGTCACATGTACATTCGTGTGAGAGAAAAGGCGGTAGGGCGTAGGGGGGAAGTGTAGACGGCAGATGGACAGAGAACAGGTCTGAGCCCTCGCAGATAAACACACACATCACACAAGCACGAGACAGACTGGAAAAATGCAGCAAAGTCTCAGCAACGCAAACCAAACTTACCCGCTGATGAGGAGACGAGAAATAGAGAGAGAGAGAGAGAGAGAGAGAGAGAGAGAGAGAGAGAAATAAAGAGAGAGTGATGGAAGACAAAATTAAAAGTTTGTTACTGAGCATACTGTATGTACAACACTATGTTTGAATCCTGTTTATTTTAGGTATCTTTATATGTTTATATGTAATGTTCATAACCCAGGGCATCG
The DNA here is from genome assembly GCA_033441825.1 of Pangasius elongatus. Taxonomy (NCBI): domain Eukaryota; kingdom Metazoa; phylum Chordata; class Actinopteri; order Siluriformes; family Pangasiidae; genus Pangasius; species Pangasius elongatus. Next base: position 1,154,193 of record JAKKZN010000018.1, read on the forward strand.
TGCCCGTTCTAATACATGACCCCTCAATTGTTTCTAGGCTCTGTGATATTTCACTGTAAATTATTTACAATAAATCAGTATTTTACAATTATTTTATAGTGTCCAAAGCGCAGCTATAAACATTATTAGAATAAACAGGGTAAGAAAAAAAACTGGCTAAAAACAAGAACTAAAATTAGAACTAGAAAAATAGCTAAAAGATGAAAATTACAGTAAACAGGCTAGCACATAAACTAGCATTAAAGTAATTATAAAGTATATGTAGGAAATACATAAGCCACAAACATATTAAAAATTGTAAATAGACTACAAAATGAACTAGAATTATAGGAAGCAAGAGCAAGAAATATAAACAAATTAGCATTATTATAAACAGGCTAAAACCCAAGCTAAGGCTATAGTGAATTAGCTAAAACACCAATTAGAAATATAGTAAACCAAAACCATGTCTATATTTGTTAAACTGACCAAACTACTACATAAAATTAGCATTAAATTAAACAGGCTAAAACACAAGCTAGCATCAAAACAAACATGCTAAAACACAAGCAGTAAACTGGCTAACTCGTTATCCCTCATTACAGTATCCACAGTAACCCATTACTTCACCTTAAACATGTTGAACACAAACAAGCATTAGAGTAAACAGGCTAATCATAGACTAGCATTAGAGTAAACAGGCTAATCATAGACTAGCATTAGAGTAAACAGGCTAATCATAAACTAGCATTAGAGTAAACAGGCTAATCATANCAAAGTTCATTTGATTAAAAACTAAGTAAAATCATCTTGGCTCTAATTCCTTGTTGTAGAATTAGCATAAAACCAGTATGTGAGTTAATAATGGGTGCATGATGCCCCGTTCATAACACCTCGTCTGTGTTCATACAGCATGCAAAATGAATGTGTGCAGTAATAAACAGAACAGTCATCCAACGAAAACATCACGATGGGGAAAAAAAGCAGAAAATGAAAGTCAGGTCATTAGCATGGACACAGTGGACACACCGCTAACATGCAGGAGCAATGCACAGAGCAGCGAGCACTCGGTTCTCCTGCTGTGGACAGAACAACACACTGTAGATGTTATTACAATCTAACACGCTTGTGTCATGTTTCTAGGCTAACTTACAACCTAAAGCGCTACTTAAAGCGCTAATTCATTGCCGTGTTGCTGTAACACAACTTTGCTCTGTGTCAGTTCTCTGAGACTGAGACTGGTCTACAGTCCCCCTAGACCATCGTCCCTGCAGTTCCCTAATTGTCCACTAGGCTCCACTGCCCCTAGTGGTGCACCAAACCCTCCACTGTTCCCTAGAGCCCAGCACGACGTTTGATTTTAGTGCTCCTCTAGTTCCTGGTATTCTCATTCTCATGTCCACAGTTTCCTTAGTTTGGGAATTTGGTGGAATATTTCACAGGTGAGCGGATCACGTGCATCCTGGGTGATCGGATCACAAGTGTACCACTAATTCCCAGTATCTCCCTAAATCCCAGTGTCCCCCTAGGTTTAGTATCCTTCTAGTTTGCACTGTCCCAACTAGTTCACACTGTCCTTAGTTTCCAGTGCCTCCTTAGTTCCCACTGTCCCCCTAGTTTCCAGTGTCCCTATCCTTTGGTGTCCCCCTAGTTTCCAGTGTCCCCCTAGTTTCCAGTGTCCCCCTAGTTTCCAGTGTCCCCTATCCTTTGGTGTCCCCCTAGTTTCCAGTGTCCCCCTAGTTTCCAGTGTCCCCTATCCTTTGGTGTCCCCCTAGTTTCCTCTGTTCCAGTATTTCTTACCTTCCCTCAAATTCCCAATACCCCCTAGTTTCCTCTCTCCCCCAGTTACCAATGTACTCTAGTTCCCGCTGTCCCCTGGGTTTTCATATGTTCTACTAGTTCCTATTTGTACTGTTTCTCAAGTGTTTAATTGTTGTGGTCTCTTAATGACTAATCCGTGCAATAACTCGACAGTTAAAACACTCACTTCTTCTTTATGCGGCGGTCTTTCTCGGCCTGAGTGCCCAGTTTCCCCACAGCCATTTCCTGAGCAAGCAACTCCACATCTGAAATACCTAATGTGGCAATAAGATAAAGATGTGTGATTGGCTGTCAAAGACAAAATATTCAACACAGCAGGAAATCTGTGTGTTTGTGTGTGTGTGTGTGTGTGTGTGTGTGTGTGTGTGTGTGGTGTACCTGGTCCTGGTCCCATCATCTCTTTTCCCATGTGTCCCAGTCGTCCTTTCTCTTTTTTGCCAAACAAGCGTCCGATGGATGATTTGATGCCTTTCTTCTTCGGTTGTTTATGGAGCGAGTCCTGACTGCTGGCTACACTGCTCAGAGCTGCATCAGCCTCTAACGCTGCGGCCAGGCTACACAAACACACACAACACACACAACACACACATTACTATTACAAGCATCGAGATTTTTGTCATCATCATCATCATCATCATCATCATGCCCACTCTTATTCTGTCTCCATCGCGTCCCTTAGTTCAGGAGTTCCCAAACTAGGGGATGTGACTCCCATGTGCAGTTGAGAGAAACTCACATCTCCTTTTGTTTGAATGTAAGGTCAGTGTTCAGTCTGAGACAGAGCTCATGTGTGTTTAACACTGCTGAGCATAAAATCACAAAACATTTTACATTAACTTGGAAACCTGGCAACAGGGATGTTTTGGCTCTAACGGGGCGTCTAGCGTATGCCGCTTGGATTCGGATGTACATAAGGGACACAGCACACACACACACACAAAATCATATGTTAAGTATAAACCAGGGTCCTTCATATCAGGTCGTATCGCACCACTCTGGCATGGATTATCTTCCTGCAATAACACAACACGTCCCACTAGACTGGCAACTCAGTGCAAAGAATATGCCTTTGGTTTTTAGTCACTTACTTCACACATATGTACGTTACTGACATAATATCAAAACAAAATCGAAATGTGACATTAGATTACATTATAAATCTGGAATTTAAAAACGTAAGGTGGCTAAGGCTTGGGGAAAAGAAAATTCACAATGTCAATTTGGGGTCATTGACCAAAAGGTTTGGGAACCCGTTCCACTTCCTTTTGGTTCTTTCTAGTTCCTAGACTGGGGGCAGTCGTGGCCTAATGGTCTGAGAGTTGGACTTGTAACCCGAAGGTGAACCTGAAGGTGGTGGGTTGGAGTCTCGGGTNCTCCCCGGGCGCCGCAGCTAAAATGGCTGCCCACTGCTCCGGGTGTGTGTTCACGGGTGTGTGTGTGTGTTCACTACGGTGTGTGTGCACTTGGATGGGTTAAATGCAGAGCACAAATTCCGAGTATGGGTTTCCATACTTGGCCACAAAGTCACTTCCACTTTAGTTCTCTTAGTTCCTTTAGCTCATATTTTCCAGCTCTATTTCTCTTAGTTCCTAGTTTGTGGTTTTCTTAGTTCCTAGTCCCCGTAGTTCCCAATTCCCTGTTTTCTTAGTTCCTGGTTCTCAGTTCCTTGTTCCTTCAGTTTCTTTTAGTTTTTTACTACCTCTGGGTTCTAGTAATTTTAATTACAACATTTTAACCATTATTATGAAACTTGACTATAGTTGTGCTATATACAACATTTCATGTGGAAGTGTGTGTGTGTGTGTGTATGCGTGTGTGTGTGTGTGTGTGTGTGTGAAAGACACACACCGTGCGTCGTTGTGAGAAGAAGCAGGCAGTGTGTGTGTCATGCGGACTTGACGAGGCGTTGGAGGAGGAGACGTCTCACACTTTATGGTGGCTTTGTCCTCTCGGCCGTCCTCGTCCACGGCTGCAATCTGGTACACACACACACACACACACACACACACACACACACACACGATGTTCACAGTTCTCATAAATACTCAGCACATCATGGCAGACAGAAGAGCAGAAAGGGCATGGTGGGAAATAGAGGAAAAAAAGCACCACCTTCCTTCTTGACACACACACATATATAGATCTCTCTCATAAACACACACACACACACACACACACACACACACACACAGACTATAAATACACAGTAGATTAGAGTAGAGCAGGTGGTGCATGCTGGGAAATAAAGCAGTACCTTTCTCCGGTGTTTCCTCAGGTCACTGGGCTGGAACACAGACAGAACAGACATATAAGAACTAATCTCACATTATATCACATAATCTTCATCAACATGTCAAATCAGATGAGATATATATATATATATTAACTGGAGTTATTCCTACTGCTCATTTTATATAAGGGGAAATACGGCGTAATCTTTCCAGACACGTGTACGCGCAGCCCATAAAAACGGCTGACAGGATGAATTGAGACGTGACTAAAATCCCAGAGATACTCCGGTAATAATCTCATTACGCCACCTCTACATGTAAAACTAATCCTGTCTAAATAGGGCTTCAGTATTAGTTTTTCTCCTCTTTTTTATCATTTTGTGTGCTTTCCCTTCTATGTCCCTTTAATAGCTGTGTCATTTAAATGGAAAGCTCTGATTGGCTGTGAAATGATGGCATGACAATGACATCAGGAAGCCGAAATAATAAGACAAAGGAGAGAAAGAAAAATGTGGAAGGAAGAAGAAAAATAAGGTACAGAGGTATGATAAGGAAGAGAACTAATAAGATGAGGAAGCAGAAATAGCAGAGGATAAAGATGTAAAAAGAAGAGGAGAAGAAAAAAAAAACAAATAAGAGGAAGGGCATGAGGAAGCAGTCTGATTTCTCTCTCTCTCTGTGTGTGTGTGTGTGTGTGTGTGTGTGTGTGTACCAGTGTCATGACCCCCATGCGCTCCATGTCCCGGGCGGGGCTGCGGGGTGTGTGTTTGGGGGACGAGTGCCCGCTGGGTGGTGATGATGATGTGAGCGATGACGCCGTAGCCGAGGCGGTGATGAGCGAACGCGCCAGATTCAATCCCTCTAAACTCACACTGGCTACACGGTGTTCAATCTCCTCTGCCCGCTGCTCCGTACACTCCTTCTCCTCCTGAATCAGCCTGGACACACACACACACACACACACACACACACACACACACACACACACACACACACAGCACTTTTGGCTTGCTTGATGATTTTGCTAGCTAGCTAAATCTTATCGTATTTTATTCTGCTAACTTATCGGAGGGAAATGTTTATATTCCTGATAGCTCATAATGGCTAGATGCTATCTATCTAAATCATAATTTTAGCCATACAGAATCTTTAATTAGTANGTTCTGTCTCATTTCTGGTGTAACTTTGTCTGTCCATTGTCCATCAAAAAGACTTAATGGCTACATGCTAAGCTAGATCAATTCCCTCAGGATTTAGCTATCTTAGGCACCGGCACTGTATTTCCCAGTTGCTTAGCAACAGTATTCCCACCATTTTAACCACTTGGACGTACTGTTTGTTCAAAATCAGGTGGTTCCTGGCGTGATGTGATTTTGGAAGGAACACAGACTTCTGGCATTTTCCAGAAAGTATTTTTTTTTAAATCGCATGGTGCAGCTTACAGCCGTTTAATCTGATAATGCAAAAATAAAT
>JAKKZN010000018.1:1196853-1205205 GCA_033441825.1 Pangasius elongatus
GCACAGAATAAGACCGCATGTTCATTATTTTCCTTATTAAAGAAGAACAGTGTCATAGTTTTATATCCATTTATAGTCATGTTTAATGTTACTGATGATGCACTTATGCTATAGCAGCTATAAACACTCGTTCCCTCACCAGCCTCTCTTTTCTCTCTCTCCTGTCGTCTTTGGTTGCTGAGAAACCGCAAAGAAGCGTAAACTCCTCTGTCCTGAAGACGTCGGAAAGCGTAAAGTTTACAGCTTCACCTCTGACTGTTACAGAGCGCTGACACTGGAGACTCCTTCCATCAATGTTACATAAACATCTCCTTACAGAAGACCTCATGACATGGATGATTACATGTTTTTTGATCTGTTTAGTATTCGTGGCGCGTCCGCTGTACCAGTGAAAGAGCTGTTGCTATAGAAACGATAACCTGTTAGAACGAGCGCGTCGATATAAACCTGTGATCTGCAGCCAATCAGAATCCAGAAGTCAACAGCAGTTTGGTACTGACTTCATTTAATGAAAAAAAAAAAGTACCTGATCTCTAACTCCTCCCCTGTGTGTGTATGTGTGTGTGTGTGTGTGTGTGTGTGTGTGTGTGTGAGAAAGTGTTTCAGGTCATTTCTGAAAGCCCCATCTGCTTCCTCTCCCCCTACAGCGGAATACCGGCTCCACGTTCCATCCCGAGTGTGATGCAGTTGTAAAGTCGAGCATATTTCTTCATCTCTTTTACCAAATCTCGTTATCGCCGCCGCACTTTATGAGCTCGTATCATTACTTCCTCGTTGCTCTGAGCCACACGCTGTAATACTTTCCCCATTACACTGTTTCTGTAGCGAGTGTGAAGCTAATCACAGCAGCATTCCTCCCAGGTTTATGTAACGCAATCCCGCTGAGGCGGACCAGCGAGCTCACTGAGCGCATGTAACTCTACGCTGCGCAGCATTCACACCACAGCTCTGTCCTGATTGGTCAGAAGGCGTTGATTACTTTTCTGCAGCAGCAGCTCTGACAGTAGTGCAGCTGCAAATCACAGCTTTATGTTAATGAAGTTTTCTGTAGGATAAAGATAGATAAAGCTGTAACTTTAAGGTTTCTGACATCTTCAGGACAGAGGAGTTTACACTGATGGCAAGGTGCTGTGGTATAAGAGGAATAAAACACTCGAGGGCATGCTGCTACAGGAAAATAATCAACTGCAGGGTGGAAACAGTAACTCTGCTTCATCACACCACCCTGTCTCTCAGCCTTTTAGTGTAACAGCAACACACACAGTGTTTATTACTTACTTATTGTGTTAGCCACACACACACACACACACACAAAGGACTGGAGTTTGTGTGACGGCACAAGAGGAGTAACTCCCACACAATTACTCGGGAATCAGGTGTGTTACAGCAGGAAACACAGCTGTGATGTACAGCACGGCATGCTGGGATTACACTGCTGATGCCCACCAGCCAATCAGATCGAAGGACTGTCATGGCCTGCAGCCAATCACAGAGGACAGCTGTGTCACGGCAACAAGAGTGAACGCACGCACATCCATCCATCTCTCTCTCTCTCTCTCTCTCTCTCTCTCTTTCTCTCTCTCTCTCTTGCTTGCTGCTTCTTTTTTCTCTTTTTCTATTCCCGTCTCCAGTCATTTTCTCTCTCTCTCTCTCTCTCTCTCTCACACATGCACACACACACGCACACGCACACACACACACACACACACACACACACACATGTGGATGTGTACATGTTCAGTGCCTTGCAAAAGCATTCAACAAATGATGAATACGCACATTTTTCCTGTCAGTATTTTATTTTTATTGCAAGCTCTTTGATTGGTCAGCAAGTAGTTCAAAGAAAATTGAAAAAAAAAAAAAACCCTGAAATGCTGTATGCATAAGTATTCACCCCCACCCCCAAGGTTCCAGCAGCTCCAGATGAAAAATATTGTCTTAACAAAGACACATTTGACTTACAACTGACCTACACCTGTGAAATATTAACACAGCTCCCTGTTTCTCAACAAAAAAACACCAAAACTGTTAGTCAGGAGTGCAAACGAAGGCTGTGGAGCATTCTAAGAAAGTTAAAGGTAAAGTAGTAGAACTTTATAACTATATAGGGTGTAAAATGATATCTAGGAGGATGAACGTCTCAGTAAGCACTGTTGGATCAATAGTGAGGAAGTGGAAGCCGCATCACACCACCCACGAGCGAGCCTGGTGAGGAAGCCACGGTGAGGCCAACAGTCACCCTGAAGGAGTTACAGAGCACAGTGGCTGAGAGTGAAGGTGCATCACGCAACCATCTCAAGAGCTCTGCGTAACCGACGAGTGTATGGGAGGCGTGGCTAGAAAGATAGCATTGCTAAAAAAGAGCCCAAGCACAAGAGTGACCCAATGAAGATGTGTTTTTTGTGTGAAGAATCCAACATCGAGATATTTCTCCAAGACAAGTTTCCGAGTGCCATGTGTGACGTAAACCTGAAGCAGGCCGTCACTCAGTTAACACAGTGAGATATGGTGGGTAGGGGGCGAATACTTTTGCAAGGCATTGTATATAATATGTTAAAGATGATAATATAACAGTAGAGGTGGAGTAATACCAATAAATAACTGTATAAAGCACTATTTTTTATATTTTTTAAATTATTTTCTAGTCATGAAAATCCCAACTAAAACCGACTAAAACCCAACTAAAAAAAAGGAAAAAATTTATATATAATAATTTCATTTTATTTTAAAAGAGTGATTTTCTTTTCTTTAATCCTGAAGTCCATCGCTGTACTAATTTAGCATTTAATCGTACTGCTACTCGTATTAATTACCATAATTACATTTCATTTACATCGTCTTAACCTCTGCGTTTTAATACAACTACTACGATTAAATATTTTATTCTTACTTCTCACAAAAACTTCTTATGCTTTTTAATCGTTTTTCTCACTGAAGTGGCAAGAGCTCAAGTAATGAGGGATGGAAAAGAGAAAGAAAGAAAGAAAGAAAGAAAGAAAGAAAGAAAGAAAGAAAGAAAGAAAGAAAAAATGCAAGAAAAGAAAAAACAAACAAACAAATAAATAATGAAAGAAAGTAAGAAAGAAAGACATAATAGAGAATGCAAGAAAAGAAAGAAAGAAAGAATATCTATAAAAAAAAGGAAGCAGGAAGAAAGCAAAGTGAAAGAAAGAGAAAGAAGACCAGTTGCTGCTGATTGGTCGGCTGCTGTCACAGTCATTATGACATCATCGACCGTCCGAGAGCACTGAAATTTCCGCCGCTGCGTCAGTGAGAAAGAGTCACACTTTAATCTACAGTGTGACAGTGGAATCTGTACCATAAACACGTCACAGAAAAGGAGAAGAAGAAGAAGAAGAAGAAGAAGAAGAAGGATGAGGACTGACAGAAAGGGATTCGCCTTGTACACACAGGAATAAATATTATGTGATTGAAAAAGCACACTACACTTTAATGCAGGCACACAGGAAGAGTGTGTGTGTGTGTGTGTGTGTGTGTGTGTGTGTCCAGGCATATGTGTGTGTAATCATGTTGGTCTCTCTTCACTGGATCAATAACTGCATTAACTGCTCTATACATTTGCAAATCACACACAAATTCAAAATGTATAGATCCATGAAACAGAGACACAAGCTATTGATCCAACATCTACATCATCCACGGGCTAAGACATTTTCCACAAACCACCAGATTCTAATTTCCATATTCTACTCTCCAGAACATCTTCTATATGTACATTCCAGATTCTACATCCTAGAGTCTACTTTCTAGTATCTACTGGCCAGAACATTGTCTCTAGAACCTACTTTCCATAAAGCCCAGAATCTACTGTCTATCTCTCCAGAACATAGTATCTAGAACCTACTTTCCATAAAGCCCAGAATCTATTGTCTATCTCCCCAGAACATAGTATCTAGAACCTACTTTCCATAAAGTCCAGAATCTATTGTCTATCTCNTCTATCTCTCCAGAACATAGTATCTAGAACCTACTTTCCATAAAGTCCAGAATCTATTGTCTATCTCTCCAGAACATTGTCTCTAGAACCTACTTTCCATAAAGTCCAGAATCTATTGTCTATCTCTCCAGAACATAGTATCTAGAATCTACTTTCCATAAAGTCCAGAATCTATTGTCTATCTCTCCAGAACATAGTATCTAGAACCTACTTTCCATAAAGTCCAGAATCTATTGTCTATCTCTCCAGAACATAGTATCTAGAACCTACTTTCCATAAAGCCCAGAATCTATTGTCTATCTCTCCAGAACATAGTATCTAGAACCTACTTTCCAGATTCTACTTTCCAGAATCAATTGTCCAGAACTTTTCTCAAGCCTACTTTTCAGTTTCTACTATTCAGAATCTATTGTCCAGAATAAATTCTCTAGTATCTACATCTAGATGTTACTGTCCAGGACATATTTGCCTGTATCTACTTTCCAGATTATACTTTAAAGAATTTACTATCCAGAACATATTCTGAAGGACACACTTTCCAAAATCCACTTTCTGGATTGATTCTACAGAACATATTTTCCAGAATCCAGTTTCCTGATTCTTTTCTGATTTCTGATACCTTTTTTTTTTAAAGAATCTACTGTCCAGAGCATACTCCCAAGAACCTACTTTCCATAAAGCCCAGAATCTATTGTCTGTTGTCTACTTCTCCAGAACATGTTCTCTAGAACCTACTTTCCATAAAGCCCAGGATGAATTGTCTATCTCTCCAGAACATAGTATCTAGAACCTACTTTCCAGATTCTGCTTTCCATAATCTATTGTCCAGAACTTTTCTCAAAAGCCTACTTTTCAGCTTCTACTATTCAGAATCTATTGTCTGTTGTCTACTTCTCCAGAACATGTTCTCTAGAAGGTAAATTCAGAATCTGCTTTGCAGAATCTATTGTTCAATACTTATTCTCCAAGATCTACTTTTTCTACTATACACCAGATTCTACTGTCCAGAACATACTCTCTAGAGCATACTTTCCAGATTCTACTCCCCACGACACATTCTCTAGAACCTGTTACTGCCCAGTTATTAGAACCTATATCCTAAACTGTACTGTCCAGAACATATCCTTTAGAACCTGCTTCTAGACCTCACTGCCCAATAATCCACTTTCCAGAATCTTTTCAGTATCTACTGTCCAGGACCTACATTCCAGATTCTACTTTCTAGACTTTACTGTGCAGAACATATTCTGCATAATCCATTCACCGAGTCCACTTCAGGACATGTTCTCCAGATTATGACCTACCACTCCAGAACATATTTTCCAGAACTTACTTTCCAGAATCTACTGTCCAGCACATATTCAGCAGAATCCGCTTTCCAGAAATTATTTTCAAAAACTATTCTGTTCAGAATTAAGAGTCCAGAACATATTCTCTAGTACCTAATTCTGCTCCAAGAAGCATCAGTCCATCAGACCAGCACTGAGCACCACTGAGCACCACTGAGCACCACTGAGCACCGCCTCTTCGTCCAGATTTAAATTCATGTCAGTTTTGACTCTTTTCCTCCTGCAGGTTTTTTACTCTGTTTAAAGAAGTGATTGTTTCTGTGGTATCTGAAATAACACCGGCCTTATGGGATTCTGTGTTCTGAATGTGTATGAAGCTCCTGCTAGGGTTCCAAACAGTGTTACTGTTGCCTCTCATGCACACACACACACACACACACACACACACACACACACACACACACACTCTAGATAAGACGAAGTCAGAGATTACAAAAGAAGCATTGCTGTGACATTGAAGTTTACAAGTTTACATTATTTATGAGTGTAAAACACACACACACACACACACACACACACACACACACGTCTCCTGAGTCCCGCAGAGCCACAGGAGGTTTCGACATCAGGAGGCTGAGTCACTGTGAAACTTCACCCGAGCAGATCAGCATGTGAGAGAGAGAGAGACAGAAGGAGCATAATGACTGCTGACTGTTTCAGTAACTGTTCCCTCTGCGACACGCCTTATTCTAAACTGGTGACCTCACACACTGGACAGTTCCACCATGCCTTCAGAGCATCACGGTCGAGAGAGATGCCTGAAATTAAAAATCATATCGGTGTCACCGAGTCAGTGACTTGAGTCTAAAAGAAGCATCGGTATTTGCGCTGGGAAAGTTCCTGGTATTCAGAGTCGGGTTACGCAGCTGCTTTTCTCAGCTCCACTTTCAGATTAGTTCACGTCTCCGAGGTTGCCAGATTGTTCTTGAGAAGAAGCGCGCAAGATGGAGTTTCTAGACCACCGCCTTTAAACGCAAACGTCCTCCTTTAAATGCGATGTGACATAAAACCATGAGGCAATTTAAAACCGAAAAAAATCAAAAGATTAATATGATGAGATATGAGTGAGAAGGTGGCGAGGGTTGAAATAAATCTAACAGGAGTCTCGTATATCACTAATATATTACTGCATGAACAGAGCGAGCTGTAANTGGTTTAATTTAACAAAATGGCTTCCACACTCATTATTCAGCAGCTCATAGAATAGCACTTGATCCAGCACAGACTCTACTCTTACATTTTAGTTAGCATATTTTTATATCATGCTCTGATAGATAGATAGATAGATAGATAGATAGATAGATAGATAGCTGTTCAATTAGTTAACAGCTACAAATGCAGTGCTGGTGACAACGATTTGACCTTTGACCTTTGACAGAATCCTGTTTATACAGAAACATGTTGAGATCGAAAATCCTCTATGCATTTAAATGTGCAGGGGAGATCACTCACCGTGTGTGTGTGTGTGTGTGTGTGTGTGTTTAGACCTGGGGGAAAGCTCAGCTCCGAGATCAAACCACCACGGCAACACAACACCGCTCGTACACGTTTCTCAGAGTGAGAAATCACATCTTCTGCTGTTAAGCCTTTGCTTTGGGGCTGCAGAGTAAATAGGAATAAATCTACATAATCAGGTCTTCCTCACGAGCAGAGCTCAGGTGGGTGAGACGGCGGGCGAGTCTGTTTAAAAATAAACGCATCATGGAGATAGCGCTCCTTCGGGGGGTTCCAGATGAGCGTCATAATCTCCGATTATCTTCTGATATCAGTCTGAAACCTCATCCAAATCTGCTTTATAGGCCACACACTGCCGGTCTGGATCCTACGGCTGGGCAAGATGATGACGAGATATTAATATCGGGATAAATTACATCGCAGTGCGCTTTTATGAGATTTCACCAGTATTGTTGGTATTTTTATAACAGTTATGACCTCTGACTGGAAGCAGTTGATTAAACGTTACTAAAAACCGACTGATTTTTTATACCTGTAACAAAGACGTAGTACTGGTGTTACAGTAAAATCCTGAGGGGCAGGAGTTACTGTCACTACCCTGAAGATGATTCATTTCCAATAACAGCATGGCACAAAGTGTTTTATTCCTCTTACACCACAGCAATTCACCAACATAAACCTAAGCTCATGAACAGAGCTGGTGCTGATCCATAGCCTCTTCAGCTCAGTGTCTAGATTATAGAAAAACTAGTTTCACTGCAGCTGGAACTTCCACTGTGTGTGTGTGTGTGTGTGTGTGTGTGTGTGTGTGTGTGTGTGTGTGTGTGTGACTTCATAAAGAAATGTGGACACACTTCCTAAAGCCAATCTGCTGTAAATTGACATCATCAGTCTTCACTAGTGTACGAGCGCGTCCTCGTGTGTGTGTTTCCATGGCAGCGTGGCCTCGTCTCATTGCTGCGTTCACTTTATCCCGAAGGTTGAAAGTCATCACTCTCGTCCCGAACTCATAAGTTTCTCATTAGCGTCTTCGGAGTGAAGCAAGACCCCGCTGCTCCTCCTGCTTTAATCACACACCGGGGCTCTGGAACACAGATAAATAGTTTCCTCTGGAACACTATAAACCCTGAACACTATAAACCCTGAACACTATAAACCCTGAACACTATAAACCCTGAACACTATAAACTCCCTGAACACTATAAACACTCTGAACACTATAAACCCTGAACACTATAAACTCCCTGAACACTATAAACTCCCTGAACACTATAAACACTGAACACTATAAACACTAAACACTCTGAACACTATAAACACTAAACACTCTGAACACTCTAAACACAGTAAAAGTGGTTATTGGATAAGTATTTACTCCTATCGCTGGAAAATCCCTGAGTTAGTTCTAAACATAGTTACAGCGTCACATCTTTAGCCCCTCAACTCACAATACGTACGCTACGTGAAGGGGTTTGGGGGTCAGTGACAGCAGAAGAGAAAGCTTATTAGTGTTTGTATTGTAGCTGTAATTCACTTTTAATCCAGCAGAGGGCTGTAAATATCACACACTGCTGCTTTAAGATGAGTGTT
>JAKKZN010000018.1:1227198-1237301 GCA_033441825.1 Pangasius elongatus
TATATAACTATCACTGTGGTTCTATAACCCCCTGTATGTTTATATAACTCTCACTGTGTTTCTATAGCCCTCTGTATGGTTATATAACCCTCACTGTGGTTCTACAGCCCTCTGTATGGTTAAGTAACTCATTATAGTTTCATTACCTTGGCATCAATATTAAAAGAATAATAAAGAGCCAATCACATCACTGGTAGAGGTGTAAGCAGAAAAAGCAAGGTCTATTAGAGTCTTCGACTGACACGTACACAGATAGAGGACACTGTTGCCTCGGCAGCAGTCCTGATAGCATTGTGATTAGTGTAGCTTGACTGTGTGTGTGTGTTTGTGTGTGTGTGTGTGTGTGTGTGCATGCAGTCTACCTGTGTGTGTGTGTGTGTAAGTGTTCTCAGTAGGAAGTGCAGTGTTCATGTCTGTAACAAGCTAAACACCAGCTGTGAAAGGCTCTGTGTGTGTGTGTGTGTGTGTGTGTGTGTGTGTGTGTGTGTGTATGAGGAGGCCAAGAGCTGCTTACTGAAGTCCTGTAAAGTCCAATCAACACACACCACAGGACTTACATAAGTTGTAGTGTGTGCTGTGTACTGTGATTTGAGTTGTGGTGTGTGTTGTGGTTTGGGTTGTGGAGTGTGTTGTGGTGTGTGTTGTGATTTGAGTTGTGTGTGTTGTGATTTGAGTTGTGCTGAGGGTTGTGATTTGAGTTGTATGTGTTGTGGTTTGGGTTGTGGTGTGTGTTGTGATTTTGCTTGTGGTGTGTGTTGTGGTTTGGGTTGTGCTGTGTGTTGTGGTTTGATATGGGTTGTGGTGTGTGTTGTGGTTTGGATTGTGGTATGTGTTGTGTGTTGTGGTTTGGATTGCGGTGAATTGCGATTTGTGTTGTGTTGTGGCATGTGTTGTGGTGAGTGTTGTGTGGTGTGGTTTGGATTGTGGTGTGTTGCAATTTGTGTTGTGGGGTGTGTTGTGATTTGTGTTGTGTTGTGGTGTGTGTTGTGGTGAGTATTGTGTGGTATTGTTTGTGTTGTGGTGAGTGTTGTGTGGTGTGGTGTGTGTTGTGGTGAGTGTTGTGTGGTGTGGTTTGGATTGTGGTGTGTTGTGGTCTGTGTTGTGGTGAGTGTTGTGTGTTGTGGTGTGTGTTGTGGTGAGTGTTGTGTGGTGTGGTTTGGATTGTGGTGTGTTGTGGTCTGTGTTGTGGCGAGTGTTGTGTGTTGTGGTGTGTGTTGTGGTGAGTGTTGTGTGGTGTGGTTTGGATTGTGGTGTGTTGTGGTGTGTGTTGTGGTGAGTGTTGTGTGGTGTGGTTTGGATTGTGGTGTGTGTTGTGGTGAGTGTTGTGTGTTGTGGTGAGTGTTGTGTGGTGTGGTTTGTGTTGTGTTGTGGTGTGGGTTAATTATAAAGAGCAGATGAAGTTGTGTACTAAACTGAGTAAAGTGTGTGAGAGACATAACGCGGAATAAATGTGTTGACCTTTCAGAAATGTCTTCAGTGATCTTCTCTATAACTCTTATGCACAGTCGCTTGTCTCGGGTTCAGTGGTGCGACTCTTCTGGAAAGATCAGAGTAAACGTGTTTCACCACGCCTGACATTCTCATGGTCACGTTTTCACGTCTCACGGTCGAAGGTGTTTTGTCTGTTTTACCTGCAGATTCACATCTGGGGGAGGAGAGAATTAAAATAAACATTTACAGCAGAAAAAAAAAACATTTCAGAATTTGGAGCAAGAAAACACCAGAAGATCACACGAGCAAATCCAACATGGCTACAGAGAACACTGACGTTGTTTAGAGTAAGGGTTGAAATAATCTGGGCTTGGTGTTGGGATTACAAGTGTTAGGGTATGTGTTAGTTTGGGGATTATTACTGGTCAGGTTTGGTGTTAGAAGCATTACTGCAGGTGTTGGTGTTTAGTGTTAGGGCCGGTGTTTACAGTATTAATATTCAGATCCTAGAACGCTCTGTCGCTTCTCAATGACTCAATCACCTCATTGCTAACAATCTTTTCGAGCTCCTTCAGTCTGATTTCTGTAAACTCCACAGGACAGAAACAGCTTCAGTTGAGGTCACTAATGACTTGTTAGGAGCTTCTGACTCTGCTTCTCTTTCTATTCTCGTCCTTCTTGATCTCAGTGCCGCCTTTGACACTGTTGATCACACTCTTTTACTTATCCGTCTTGGAACTGTCTTTGGTGTCTCAGGGTCTGCTTTAAACTGGTTTAGGTCTTATCTCTCAGATCGTAGGCAGTTTGTATCTCTGGGTGGATGCGGGTCAGAAATGGGTTCAGTGCAGTGTGGTGTCCCTCAGGGGTCAATCTTGGGCCCCTTACTTTTATATTTTTCTAAGATCTTTCAGACTTAATGATCATTTGTATGCAGGCGACATGCAGATTTACATCCATTCTAAACCTGGTGATAACGTGGAAGCCACTCTTCTTTCACATCATAGTGCTGAGATAAAACATCTGGACGGCTCAAAACTTTCTCTGTCTTAACAGTAATAAGACTGAAGTGATGCTCATCGCTTCTCCTCACCAGCTTCAGAAATCTGGCTAAATGTAAGCATGGATGGCTCTGCTTTATATTTGATGCGAGTCTGTCTTTTGATCCATGTGTGCAGAATACTGTTCAAACATCCTTCTTTCATCTCAGAAATATTGCAGGATTGCGGCCTGTGTTATCTTTATCTTCTTCTGTGGCTGAAAAGTTGATCAACACTTTTGTCTTTTATCGCATTGGTTAAATAAATAAATAAATAAATAAACTGCTTTATGCGCAAAATTCTGCATTTACATTTAAATCTTCTCTTAAAACTTATTTCTTTAGGATTGCTTTTACTTGATTACTTTGTTTTATTTTTGTTATTTAATTATTATTATTATGACAATTATTGTTATTAATAATTGGATTATATTTTATTAACTGTTTTTTGATATATGTTTATATACTCTTATGTAAAGCGCCTTGAGAGGCCTTTTTAAAGGCGCTATATAAAATAAAGTTTATTATTATTAGTAGCAGTGGTAGCAGTTGTGGTAGTGTTTGGGTGGGTGTTGGGAGTTCTAGTCTTAAAGTTGATGGTAGTGTTGGGGTTATTAGGATTAGGGTTAGGGATGATGTTAAGATTGCTAGTCTTAACGTTGATGGTAGTGTTGGGGTTATTAGGATTAGGGTTAGGGTTGGTGTTGGGATTATTAGTGTTATGGTAGGTATTTTGCATTAGTAGTGTTTTATTGTTGGAATTACTAATGTTTGGGTTGGTGTTCAGATTATTGGTGTTAGTGTTAGGGTTCTTATCGTTAGTGTTGGGATTGTTAGTGTTAATGTTTGGATTAATAGTGTTAGGATTATATTTTTAGGTTTAAATCTAAATTATGATTATTAGTGTTAAAGTTGGGGATTGATAGTGTTGGGATTGATAGTGTTGTCGGGATTGATAGTGTTGGGATTGATAGTGTTAGTGTTTTGATTGATAGTGTTAGTGTTGGGACTGATAGTGTTGGGATTGATAGTGTTAGTGTTGGGATTGATAGTGTTAGTATTGATAGTGTTAGTGTTTGGATTGATAGTGTTAGTGTTTGGATTGATAGTGTTAGGGTTAGTGAGTATTGGGATTATATTGTTTAGGCTTAAGTCTATGTTATGATTATTAGTGCTAGTGTTTGGATTGATAGTGTTAGTGTTGGGATTGATATTGTTAGTGTTGGGATTGATAGTGTTAGTGTTGGGATTGATATTGTTAGTGTTGGGATTGATAGTGTTAGTGTTTGGATTGATATTGTTAGTGTTGGGATTGATAGTGTTAGTGTTGGGATTGATAGTGTTAGTGTTGGGATTGATAGTGCTAGGGTTAGTTTAAGTACTGGGATTATAATTGTTAGGCTTGGGTTGGTGTTATGATTATTAGTGTTAGTGTGGGGATTATTAGTGTAATGGTTGATGCTAGGATTATTAGTGTTAGTGTGTGGATTATTAGTGTTAGTGTGTGGATTATTAGTGTTAGTGTGTGGATTATTAGTGTCAGGGTTGGTGTTTAGACTATTAGGGATAGTTTGGGTGTTGGGATTATTAATCTTGGGGTTGGTTTTGGGATTATTAGTGTTAGTGTTTAGATTATTATTTTTAATATAAGAGCCGTGTGATTGATTGCATTGAATATATAGTTTTATTTTAGTGCCATCTCTAAAAAGCTCCAATGCCACACACACACACACACACACACACACACAGCTGAAGTGACAAATGGCGAGTGCATAAAGCGGTGCAGTAATGCAGTTCAGTAGCCGTTAGCGGTGGTTGATGTAGGGGTACAGATCAGGGTTATAAACATGCTACACTTCATTACGGGAGAGGCGTGGAGGCTGATGGACTGGGAGCGAGTGGAGAAACGTCGGAGGTGCAGAGATTCACACCCTGTGTGTTTTAGATGCCCTGAAACATCACCTGTAACTATCAGCTAATTACTGGCACCTGCTGGGGAACTGATAAAGCTCTCAGCCACGCCCACTTCCTTTCTCTTTTCCTTCTTTGCAGCAGCCACACTGGCTCTTTTTCCTCTTTAATAATAATAACTTATATTTACTCTGCCATAAATACATGGTGTTTTGCGGATGCATGACTCGCTGCGTCCTGCTGCTCGTTAATCTGTTAATCACGACAAGTAAAGTACTTCAGTGTCTAAATTTAAGCTTAAATTTTTATATTTTATTCTTTGTGGAATCAGAATTTTATCTGCGCAGGATACTGAGGTTATACTTCCAACAAACACAGCACATTCTGTAGGAACAGATACAAACAGCAAATAAACTAGCAAATAAATAAACACAAATTAATCAAATAATACAAAATAAATAACAGCAGATTAATTAATTAATTAATTATCAACAACACTGGCAACACAAATAAATAAATAAATAAATAAATAAATAAATTAATATCCAGATTAATTAAATAAACCAGTTAATGAATTGAATAAGCCGCTTATGGTTAATTCAGATCATTTTATTTTTATTTGTGTAGCATTTGTTAGCCATCGACATTGTCACAAAGCAGCTTTACAGAAATCCAGATGTAGCTTTCGATCTAAAGTCAGTTATTTAGGTAAAAACTCTCTCACACTGCCATCTTCCACTCCTTATAGCTTCTGATTAGCTAAAAATAAACTGCATTTAATTATATTACATGAAATGATCAGTCTGTCTCTCACTGCGCCGATATTCTTTTAGTTTTTCCTTCTTTCCCGTGTAGATAGATAAACAGACGGATGCTTTATAAGTAAATAAACAGACAGAGGGATATCTGAGTGCTTCTACATACGCCGAGGATTCCTACATCATTCACTTCATAACACAAAACTAAATCATATAAAAAAAATAAGCTTGCTAACTTCAAAGCCCACGTATCACAATGCTAGCGTTGTTGCTATGGTTACGTATGGTTGTTATGTGGGTTTGCTTATTTTTAGTGTTATATTTACATGCACTATAAGCTATCAATTGTATCTGTTTAGCCCAAATCAACGTCATTAATGCCATTGTACAGGATCCTGTCTCACTCACACACACTCACACACACACACACACACTCACACACACACACACACACACACACACACACACATATATATATATATATATATATATATAGTTGATATCAGTAGTGACTCAAGTCTTTTGTTATTCAGTTATTGTCATTCCTTTATTGTAGGCATTTACTTTGTGTTTCACACAGAATGAAGAATTCCGAAATATACAGTATTGCAGCTGATGAAAAACATTTTAAAAAAAAAAAAACATTCTGTTTATATGTCACAAGCAGTTGATGACACAGAAATACAGGTTTTTCTTTCTTTGTGTTGTTTTTATGGTTTTAATATAACTTTGACAACTCTGAAGGAGTGCATGTTTTATTCTGAAGCTAGCAGTTATGTTAGCCGTCACTCCGAACGACATTTAAGTTGTTTTATTTCTATCATTTGTGCCGAAATATTTTTACATTTACAAAAATGTTGATTTACACAAATGTTTCCAATCCAGTCAAAGTTCCAGCAAACACAAGGGGCAGCACTGACAGTGTTTTGTTTTTGTTTTGTTAAACTCTAAAACTTCATTAATGTTGTCTGCCATCAGTGATATGTGCTATAACATTCCAGAGCCGTTAGAAAGTTTCTGAGAATACAGCCCTTCAGTCCTGTAGTACTTCATTAGCCATGTGATGACAGTCATATATACACTTAAGCTGCACTGTGTTTGATGGAGCAATTGCCTTTGACTGAGTATGTATTGGCATTTCTGAAAGGTCTGTTGGGCAATTCATTTTGTGTGTATTTGTATATACAGTTTATATTCAAGCTAACTGAAACATTTGCATTAGCCTTTATACTTTTAAGTAATGCAATGTTTGTATTATACTTAAGCATATTGCTGGAAAAACAGAGGCATTCCTTGTAACATGAGGTAGCTTTGAAGGTCTTTTTACCTTTCAGTATTATTCGTGTAGGGTGGCATTCTGCACTGAAATGTGAGGTAATATGAATGGACGTAATGCTTCATTATGCTTCAAATGCTTCAAAAGTTCACTCATTTGAATCTTGAAGCATTGGTTCACGTGGTTGCATTACACCATACTGCAGCACAGTTGCTGTGGCTGGGCTGCTTACTTTCAGTTATATATTAAACAGTCACTTTTTTCTTGCTGTTAGTCATTCTTTAAGTCAAAAAAAGGATCGATAAGTAAGAATATGCCACATGCAGTATTCACAGGCTGTGTGTAATATAGTCCCACTCCCTTTCTCATAATTATTGTTAACTGAATGTAGAATAATTATATGTATAATGGACTGTGTGTGTGCAGTTAAATATTTGCTCATTAGACTAAAAGTGCAATTTATACTTTTCTTGTACAGTATGTATTGATTTGTGACCCATATTCAGTATACCAATACAAATGTCAATTACACCCATTTACTGTAAGTTATAAGAGTATATTTTAATCACTTTTACATTGGCACTGGTGATTCCAACGGTTTCCAAGAGTATAGTGTGGATGTGAAGAAGGCTCAGTGTTGAGCCAGTCATGTTTTCTTCATTTTGATTCAGATATGGCAAATCCTTTTTTTTGAGCTGTCATTTCACACTACATTTTGAGCGCATGAGAGCCAAATGCATCTTCTGTTCAGTTTTTTTTTCTTTCAATATTTGCATAAAACACTTTCTATACATTTCAACTTTGGTGCTGTTTAACTACATACATTTGTTGTTCTTGTTGTTTATTTACTTGGTGTCATAATGTTTTGAAAATTCCACTTTTCATAAAGGGTTACTTTTGCCTTTTTTGTGTGTCTAGAGTTTTGTCTAGTACTTTCTACACTATTTAGTTTACTTTTTTTCCAGAAAGCACTAGGCAATAATTTAATTGTTTTTGTTTGTTTGTTTTTTTCTTTTAAATATCAGAAACACATTTGGATGAGATAAATGTCATGATGATGTGCTGATGGGTTTCTTGTAAATAATGCATATGATATTGGGTCTGGGATTTTTGGTCATTTAGCAGAAATAAACTTTACAGATAATACATCAGTTCCACTTGCAGGACCACCTTCTCTCTAACTTCAGCTCTCTCTCTCTCTCTCTCTCTCTCTCTCTCTCTCTCTCTCTCTTGTTTTACTTTTTATTGATTTCTATTCATTATTCATGTCCTGATTTTAAAAAAAAAAGTTCTTTTTCTAATTTCTTTAACATGATTTTCCTCATGTTGTTAATGAGTGTCCATAAAAGGCTCTATTCATTTCAAGTACGTTTATGTGACAGTGCTGTTGAGCCAAATAAACTCCTCCAAATACCTGCTGCAGTGCTTTGGTTTCTTCTTAGTTTAGAAAAGACCGATCAGACTTGATCCTAAGAGCGGTGTGGAGTGCCTGAAGTTCAGTGAATTACGGTAACACACAGTACGCTAACCCAGTGTCACACGCTCACACTCACAGCACTGGATTTACGACACGCGCCTCTGAGTCGACTCTTCGAATCTATACGTTCCACTGAATCGTTTTGTGTGAGCTTCGATTCACTGATTAAACCACTCAGACTCAGACAAGCTTCAAGAAATAGCTGTCAGCTACAGTTCTGACTCCTATACTCATGTACACGTACTGCTTTGTACCCTACTGCACCTGTGTCAGTTTTTTTGTATAACTATCTGTTTTCATGGCTAAGAAATGATTCGCCTAATAGTAAACGACACTTTAGTTATTTACAATAATTCAATTGGTCATTTGTAGCTCTTATAGAACATGGATTAACTCAATAACCAGATATTAGAAGATATCAGTCCTAAAACGATTATGTAATGGCAAACCAGCGAAAAAGATTCAGCCGTAAAGAAAGAGTGAAGGGTTTTGAATCGTTTATGCTGGTGAATCGATTCTCCCAATCGAGTCACTTTAAGGAGTCGTTCGTTTATCCTAACTACTAATATGTTCTTACTCTCACACGGTCTCTCTCTCTCTCTCTCTCTCTCTCTCTCTCTCTCTCTGCGGGCTGTTGAATTCTCTACACTCTCCGAGCTGCTGCAATGGCAACTGAAATTTTTACTAAGCAGAAAACCATCGATCTGAGAAAGAAACACATTGGGTAAGGAATAAGCTGTTGCTTTTCTGGAGTAAATTATGCTGTGTGGAGGTTTAGACAGAGCGCACGAGCCAAAGCCAATGTTCCCACATAGATCAGTGACTGCTGATTTTATATAACAGATAAACAGCTTTCTTTTTAACTTTAATATATACCTTTTAGTTCTTCTTTTTAATTGTTTCAATTCTAATTTCTGTGTCACTGGGTGGAAAGTAGGTTGCATGGTATTGATGCAGCCTGCTTCATTAGAATAAAACTTCCCATTCTGTCTCTTCTGTTAAGTCCCTCCTGCAAGGTTTTCTTCAGCCATGACCCTATCAAGATCGTCCGAGCCAGGGGTCAGTACATGTACAATGAAAAAGGCGAGCAGTACCTGGACTGCATCAACAATGTTGCTCACGGTACACACACAAGGCATTGCACTTATTTTGTCCTGCATGGTCTGTCATATTTTATAGCCATTTTCACCCTCCTGGTTAGTAATATAAGCAAAGAACAGGAGCATGTGTACAAGAAGTGGCCAACGAGAAAGGTTAAATCGGGTAGAAGATGGGGAATTAAGTACTCTTTGTGTGTATTCTTTATTTCAAGTGACTCAAGCAACTTGTCTTTTTATTAGTGGTGGAAATATCACCCTGAGTCTTTAGGTTTTGTTGTTTTATTCCTTAGTGGGGCACAGCCACCCAGAAGTCGTCCATGCTGGAGCAAAGCAGATGGAGCTCTTGAACACTAACTCACGCTTCCTCCATGACAACCTTGTCCAATACGCACAACGACTCCAAGCCACACTGCCCGAACAGCTCTCAGTCTGCTACTTTACCAACTCAGGGTACGTCTGTTCACCTGCCTTGCAGAAGTATCATGAGATTGTGATATGAGAATGCGGCTCTTCGACATGCTGAATATCCTTTCCCAACATATGGTCAGGAAGCACTGAGGTAGCTTTTCTCAGGAGACAAGAAACAGATCTTGTTTGCACATTTCTTCTTATATAACCTGTGAATGTTCTGTGAATCTGTTTATTATGTATTGTTGGCATAGATCAATGTTCAGAGTACTTATGTACAAGCAGTGCAGTTTTCAGTTTGAAAATGACATTGGCCACGGAAATTCTAATCATTCAGGGTTCAAGTATCAGCCACTTTCTATAACATATACATGTGCTGGGTGAGATCAAAAGACCAGACAGCGTTCTTACAAAAATAGACTCGTGCAACGAGAGACCAAACGAAATGCTGTGCCAGCCAATCACTGGACCTGTGCATTAAGGCTCTGAGACAGCTAAACACGGTACAGTAAACATGTGTAGGTCATATAGTAGAGAAGACGACTCTATCCAATAAATCTAAGACGATTTGTATGTTTCTCCCCATCTTGATTCCAGAAACCTTGAACCAATACAATTTCCATGTGCAGTCCAGGACTGTTTAATAAACTGATTGGCTCCAAACAGTATGTTTAGGAACTAGGCTAAAAGATGATACTTTTTTTTT
>JAKKZN010000018.1:1245726-1257148 GCA_033441825.1 Pangasius elongatus
TCAGCTTTTTTCATCGCGATGCTAGCTCCATTCTTTAATACCTCTAGGTAACACTAGTAGCTAGCATTAGCAAACAATTTCCCAGTTTTTTATTGTGGTTTAGTGTTTTTTTTTTTCCATTTCATATCCATCATGTGAGCTTCACGTAAGCAGTTCAGGTAATCATGTGGGTGATCAGTAGTTATGATGCAAATAAAGAGCCAAATCTTTACTGTGCACAATCTGTGTTAGCCTTCGATTAGAGAGATAATTATTTAAAAAAAACAAACAAACAAACAAAACATTCAGGCACTTGGGCTAGATCGAGTTTAGTGCATGTGTGTGATTTGATTTGCGATTTGAGACGCAGCCCGAGAGCATTGTGTTACAGTGACAGTGTGTTTTACAGCATCATTAGCGTAATGTGGTGACCTGATTCCACCCAGCCTGAGCAGATCAATACACACACACACACACACACACACACACACACACACACACACACTACAACTTGAGACAGAATCAATTCTGTCCCTCCATCCAGACGAAGATTAACTTTCTGATGTGACTTGTACAGCAGATTTCTTCCCCATCCTGTCAGATGATAACTGGTGCAGTTGTTGATTTTTTTTCACTGTGTTTAAAAAGTGACTCTTTATTCTCTCTCTCTCTCTCTCTCTCGCTCGCTCTCTCTCTCTCTCGCTTTCTCTCTCTCGCTCTCTCTCTCTCTCTCTCTGAGGAAACTGAAAGCGGTTCCCAGTTTTATTTTGTATAGTGTGATGAAGAGTTCTTGTTCTCACTTATGTTATAGCAGCTCCTTCCTTCACCAGCCTCTCTCTCTCTCTCTCTCTCTCTCTCTCTCTCTCTCTCTCTCGAAGTTAATAGGATTTTAAAAAATGCAGCTTGTCATCTTTTGTTACGGAGAAACCGCAAAGAAGCGTAAACTCCTCGGTCTTGAAGATGTCGGAAAATTTCAAGTTACAGCTTCACCTCTGTCTGTTACAAAGCACTAACACTGGAGACTCCTTCCATACGTTACGTAAACATCTCCTTAATTTAAGAAAACTTCACCATATCAACGATTACACGCGATTCTTAATTCGTTTATTATCAGTGGAGCATCCGTTATACGGGTCCCTGTGCATGAGCTGTTGCTATAGAAACCATAACGTATTAGATCGTGTGCATTGATATAAACCTGCGCTACTGTCAGAGCTGCTGTTATAGAGAATTAATCAACACCTTCTGACCAATCAGAATTTAGAAATATCTCATACTGTAAAATTTCACAGTCTTTTGTAAAACATGTGCTGCAACTTTACGGTTTCTAACGTTTTATTTTAGTATCGTTAATCATGTACCTTATGAAAAAAGTTATTCTGTCAAAACATGTCTTTCAGGAAGTTATGCTCAACTCTGTTTGGGCTTTAATTTAACTTTCTATTTACTAAAAGCTACATTATTTTATATAATATTTTATTTTTAATTTATTATAAAAAGTAGAATCCATGTAAACATAAACACGTGTAAAATGTAGAACACACTTCCAAAACCACCTGCAGCTGGATGGGACAGAGACGCTGTTTGCTTAATCTGCTGCTCCCCCTGCTGGTCCGGAGTAATGTGTGCATATATCTCTCTCTCTCTCTCTCTCTCTCTCTCTCTCTCTCTCTGTCTCTCTCTCTCTCTCCTCAGAGACAATCATTCAGAAATGGATGACAAATGAGTGTGCGCTCGAGCTGATCCTATGATCCAATGGAGCCTCACAGAGAAAAATAAATATTTAATCAAAGTGTTTTCAAGCTGTAGCATACACAACCACCCCCTCCACACACACGTACACACACACACACACACACGTACACACTCACACACACAAACACACACACACACGTACACATATGTACTGTACAAACACGTACCTTATACCTTATACCTTAAATACTGCATGTCTTTCTTACATGCTCCACTCTGTTATGTTCCACGTGCAAAAACAAGTCTGTCTCCATGGAAACCAGAGCCCGGGAAATATGGCGCCATCCGTACCAGGTTCCTTGTGGTTGAGAGACATACATATTTATATGAGAGAGAGAGAAAGAGAGAGAGAGGGCTCATGACCTTGACTATTGCTGCCCCGTGGGATTAACTCTCATTTACAGCCTTTCTGAGTTCAGTACGTCATTATGGGAAAGTTCTCGATCAGGAACGATGTGTTTCACCGAGCTGAACAGCTGACAAGAGCGCAAAAATGCCAGGAATACACGTTAATATTGAATAACCTGGATTCACCTTTAGTGAATGTGAAAAAATGAAACCAAGATAAATCATATCAGACCTTTTTCCACCTTTACTGAGATACAGCATCCAACAACACTGAAGTGAAAAACAATCCGACACATTTTCAGACACGTAACAATAACCTTGTGGCATAAGTGTGCGCACTCTTTTTATAATTGGGGATAAATTTACAAAATTTACAAAAGGACAAGACAAAAACTTACCAGGGAGGCTGCCAAGAAAAGAACAGCAACATTAAGGGAGCTGCAGGAACACCTGACTGATTACTGAGTACTGAGTACTCTCTGCATGTGACAACAATCTCTCATATTCTTCTTACCAGGGAGGCTAGCCAGGAGCCCTTTCTCACAAGAAGCATCCAAGCTCAACTAAATCACCCCAAACCATGTGGCAAAATGTGTTCTGGTCTGATGAGACTGAGGTAAAATTTTCTAAAAGATATGTTTGGTGCGAACATAAGACAGCTTATGACCTACAGAACACCATAGCCATGGTAAAGCATGGTGGTGGCAGCATCAGGCTATGGAGCTGCTTCTGTTAAGCTGGGACTTGAGCTCTAGTCATGATAGAGGGACGCTGCAGATGAAGAAGAATCAAGGAAGAGTGGAATAAAATTGTTAATGAAGATATGATACGACTGGTAGACTCTTGATAGAGAGAAGACTGAGTCCTGAATTACAAGCAGAAGCTGCTTTAACAAAGTATTAGTTAAGGGGTGTGCATACTTATTCAACCAGGTTACTGTAAGTTTTCTTTTTTTTTCCTTTTTTCTATTTGTTTTCCACTTGAATGTTGCTGGTTGCTGTTACACATTAACGGTGGAAAACGATCTGACGTGATTTATCTTGGTTTCATTTTTTTTTACATCACAAAACCATGCAATGCTAACAGGGGTGTGTAAACTTTTATGCCATCCCGACGCTTGTCATGTTACTGAAAAACCAAAAAGCGTAAACTCTGTCCTTAAGGCTTTCTTGTTCCTTTTAGCTTTTACTAGCTGAGCAGTAATTAAAGAAGAAACAGTAGTTATCTTTCCCACAGTTAAAGCAGAAACAACACGTCGCTGTTTCTCGGTGGTTTTATTTGTACAGTGAAGAACACTGCAAACGTCACTTCAGTTATCCACTGCACGCCGTCTGCACATACATCTGCACATACATCTGCACATACATCTCAGCTTCCGCACAGGAGAAACTAGTCAACTAATTAACCTACTGGTTAAAGCAACCCATTAACCCATTATCCTGAAGCCCACAAGCTCCTGCTGCTGCCATCTTGAGCGCTACATGTCTATCATCTCTGCTCTGTGTGTCCGTGTGTTTGTGTTAGTCTCCTTTTCTAACAGAACATTAGCAGAGATTATTAAATGACAGACCCCTCCTGTGTGTGTGTGTGTGTGTGTGTGTGTGTGTGTGTGTGTGTGTGTGTGTTGAGAAGATCGGACCACCTGCTAAAATCCAGGACGTGCGAGGAGGAATCACAGTGGGACTGTGATAAAGATAGAGAAAATGCGACACTTTCTCTGTGTGTGTGTGTGTGTGTGTGTGTGTGTGTGTGTGTGTGTGTGTGTGTGTGTGTGTGTGTGTCTTTTGCATCATACCCATATTCAGAACACAATGTCCTGGGACTTAATTATTTCTTACATACACTCATCACACTCGCTAACCAAGCTTTAATTGGTGGAGTCAAAACAAACAGCACTACACACACACACACACACACACACACACACACACACACACACACACACACATTACCAACAGATCTCAGCCAAGGGCAAAGTCACCAGGACACACCAGCAGATG
This sequence comes from Pangasius elongatus, assembly GCA_033441825.1. Classification (NCBI taxonomy): domain Eukaryota; kingdom Metazoa; phylum Chordata; class Actinopteri; order Siluriformes; family Pangasiidae; genus Pangasius; species Pangasius elongatus. Next base: position 1,249,809 of record JAKKZN010000018.1, read on the forward strand.
GACGTTTCTGTTTGTTTCTCTCCTCAACAAGACACATTATTTATGGGTTTATTATTTATTTATAAACCACAGAGCCGCTGAGTTCTGCATTCTGATTGGTCAGAAGGTGTTGATTAATTCTCTATAACAGCAGCTCTGACAGTAGCGCACGTTTATATGAATGCGCTCATTCTAATACATTATCATTTGTGTAGTAACAGATTTTAAAAACGTGCGATTGTTGATAAGGTGAAGTTTTCTGTAAGGAGAACTGTGTTTATGTAACATTCATGGAAGGAGTGTCCAGTGTCAGCGCTTTGTAAGAGTCAGAGGTAAAGCTGTACCTTGACGTTTTATGATATCTTCAGGACAGAGCAGTTTACGCTTCTGTGTGGTTTCTGTGTGGTTTCTCGATAACACGACAAGCTGCATATTAACTTCAAGAGAGACAAAATAGTGAGGTCAAAATATGACTTTAAGTTCGCTTTAGAAGAAAACTGCCGATGACTTGTTTGGGACTCGACTCGTGACTCTCGTTGCTGACTCTGTAATCCTGCTGTAAAGTTGAGCTTGTGTAAATTTGAGCTTGTGTAAAGTTGAGCTTCTGTAAGTTCGGCTTGTGTAAAGTTGAGCTTGTGTAAGTTGAGTTTGTGTAAAGTTGAATTTGTGTAAGTTGAGCTTATGTGTTTCTGAGCTTGTGTAAGTTGAGCTTGTGTAAGTTGAGCTTGTGTGTTTCTGAGCTTGTGTAAGTTGAGCTTGTGTTTGTCTGAGCTTGTGTAAAGTTGAGCTTGTGTAAGTTGGGCTTGTGTAAAGTTGAACTTGTGTAAGTTGAGCTTGTGAGTTTCTGAGCTTGTGTAAGTTCAGCTTGTGTTTGTCTGAACTTGTGTAAGTTGAGCTTGTGTAAAGTTGAGATTGTGTAAATTGGGCTTGTGTTTGTCTGAACTTGTGTAAAGCTGAGCTTGTGTGTGTCTGAACTTGTGTAAAGCTGAGCTTGTGTGTGTCTGAGCTTGTGTAAAGTTGAGATTGTGTAAATTGGGCTTGTGTATAATTGAGATTGCTTCTGGCTGTAAAATGGCTGAAAATGGAGGCGAATCTTCACACAAACAAGCTTCTGGACCGCAGGTCAGCTTTCCAGAGGCTTTTTATCAGCAGCTGAGTGCACCTGTGCTAAGGCCACGGCTTAATATACTGTTTTAGATCACGTTCTACACATCTTTCAGGTTATATTTATGAGTATGTAATAAAATAATTCACTGTTACCCCTTTAAAGACAGAAAATAAAAACATCTCGACTGTTGCTAGGTAGAGTTGGTACAACCCAAGACCCGGATGAGTCCGCGGTCTCTGATTGGTTGAGAATCACCCTGCGTGACGTCGCCGGAAATGTAAGTAAACTACACAAAATTGACCGAATTAAAATATCGAAATATTTGTTATTTCCCCGTATACATTTACAGCAAAATCTCAAACACATTAATGTTAAGTCTTGTAAAATGAAGTCAAACTTGAATATGAGTTATAAGATATACAACATTTCCCCAGCGATGACGTGTTTACCCACTTCAGGGTCTTACTGTCGTAAAACCGAACACCCACTTTCCGGCAGCTGTACACACGTGTCTCCTGCTGAGCTCTTCAAGCGTTTATCACACCGTGAGTGAAATTAATAATTATTAGACAGTGTTTTATGCTGATATCTCTGTTAGACGCAGTAATAACTCAGCGTGTTTCAGCTGAGAATGATAAATGAGTTATTAAATAATGAGTTGTTGTGTTGCTCTTATTGGTTGGTTTGTAGCTAGCTAGTTAGCCTCGTAGCTAAACAACTGCTGGGATTTTATTATTAAATTAATAAAATAAAATCGCTAGAATGTTCTTATAGTTATAGATTGAAGAAGTAAACAGCCTTAAAGAGCTGATTAACCGGCTAATGAGCTCGTTTTCTGTTTTTATCATTAATGACAAAAGTTACAAGCATAATAATAATAATAATAATGTTTAAACTGAATGATAATAAATAAATAATGTTTAAATTGCACAACAACAATAATAGTAAATAATATTTTAATTGCCTAATAATAAATCGATAGATAAATAAATGTTTAATTTGCAAAATAATAACAATAACATTTAAATTGCATAATAAATAAATAAATAACTTTTAAATTGCACAACAATAATAATAAACAGTAATTATGTTGAAATTGCCTAAATAATAATAAATAGATAAATAAATGCTTAAATTGCATAATAATAAGAAGAAGAAGTGGTGATAGTACCTATTACAACATAAAAATAAAATGAATTAAAGTAAAATAAAGTTATGATCTGCTTCCTTTTGGATTGTAATAAATTTTTTTTAAAGTTTGTTTATTTAATTAATTAATCCAGCAGCGTGAAGTGAAACATGGCTGAATGAAACCTGTAGCTGTAGTGAATTAAGTGGGGTTTGTGCTGAAAGCCGGTCTCTCCTCCTCAGAGTTCTCTCCTCCTCGAATACGGTTGCCATGGCGAAGAGTCTACGCAGTAAGTGGAAGAGGAAGATGAGAGCGGAGAAGAGGAAGAAGAACGCACCAAAGGAGCTGGCTCGGCTGAAAGCGGCTCTGGGGCAGGAGGGGAAAGGCGAGATCAGCATGAAGGAGGTGTGTGAGTCGGCCACGCTGGTCCCGGCTCGCAGGCTGACGGCGAGAGAGCAGGACGTGGAGATGAGCGCAGGAGACGCCGCCGAGCAGAGTGAGACTTACATCTCATCTCATCTCATCNTTACGCTTTATCATCGTTAGTTACGCTTTATCATCGTTAGTTACGCTTTATCATCGTCAGTTACGCTTTATCATCGTTAGTTATGCTTTTAGTTATGCTTTATCATCGTCAGTTACGCTTTATCATCGTCAGTTACGCTTTATCATCGTTAGTTACGTTTATCATCGTTACGCATTTAGTTACGCTTTATCATCGTTAGTTATGCTTTTAGTTATGCTTTATCATCGTCAGTTACGCTTTATCATCGTTAGTTACGCTTTATCATCGTCAGTTACGCTTTATCATCGTCAGTTACGCTTTATCATCGTCAGTTACGCTTTATCATCGTAAGTAACACAAACGAAAACATTTACCACAAAAAGTTTTATACATATATAAAAAAGAGAAACTGTTTTATACACTTTATTTATTTATTTATTTATTTATTTATTTAGTTATTTATTTAGTTATTTATTTGGTGGCTTAATTCTGAAAATAAATTTAAAAAAAATACATCTCTCTCTCTCCCTCTCTCTCTTTCCCTCTTTCCATCTCCTTTTCCCTCTCTTCCTCTCCGCCCCCCACCCCAGGTGAGATGGGGAAGATGGAGACGGACAGCACGCGGAACAAGGACACGCAGCTGAATGAACATGGACAGTACCCAGTGTGGATGAGCCAGAGACAAGCCAAGAAACTCAAACACCAGCGCCTGCGGAAGAAAACGGGCCAGAACAAGAAGAAGAAGGGTCTGGCCTGGTAGATATACCCACACACACCTGAGTGTGTGTGTGTGTGTGTGTGTGTGTGTGTGTGTGTGTGTGTGTGTGTGTGTGTGTGTGTGTGTGTGTGGTTTAATGTACAGTTTAATGTACAGTTTATGGACTGTTTTATTCTGTGTGTGTGTGTGTGTGTGTGTGTGTGTGTGTGTGTGTGTGTGAGAGATGCAGACAGATGTGTGACTCTGTATGTAATGCTGAAGTATATCACGCTGTTCTTCAGAACAGTTGGAGGGAGAACGGTGTGAAACGCGGTGAACAGTGAACGCTGCATTTTACACCTCGCAATAAAAACACACCCTGTGATTTCTACGTGTGTATTTCTTTTTTGTCTGTAAATCAGTTTTCATGTATTAAACTCTGTCATTCTCCCGATCATCTGTTTGAGTTTATTATGAAATCGTTTATTATGAACGTGGAACGGTCTGTGTAATCGTCTGTACGGATAACGTCGCTTAAATTCTTAAAGGAAATGTTCCTGTTTTGGCTTCAGTACGAAACCAGAGATGCAAAACGTACATGGATGTAAATTAAAAGAAAAAATAGACTTGACGATTCATCTTGTGATAATTGAAGAGCGTAAAATCTAAACAACACTTGATGGTCATTTATGCAAATGAGCCTTCAGCTTATTAAATATGCATAAATTTCATACTTTAATAAAAGCAAAAATCCAGTCTACCATTTCTTTATTGTTTAATGAAATATTCCTTTATGTAAAATGATTTTATTTTTCCAGTGTGTACTCTAACAACGTTAAGAAATGTATTAAACCACAATAAAAATGTAATTATAGTTTTTAATCACTAAACGTTGTTGTGTTTGAGGCGTTTTTTCCCCTCAGTCTTCACCTCTTCAGTTATTGTGCACTCCTCCACTTCAGGGTTCAGCATTTTGAGATGCGTTTCTGCTGAGCACGGTTGTAAAGGGTGGTGATTTGAGCGACCTCTCAGCAGCACGGCGTTTCCGCCGGTCTGTGTAAACTCTAGAGACTGCTGTGTGTGAAAATCCCAGCAGGAGATCAGCAGGTTCTGAAACACTCAAACCAGCAACCGTGCCACGGTCAGAGTCACAGAGCTCACTGACCTCACGGAGATCACTGACCTCATGGAGATCATGGAGATCACTAACCTCATGGAGATCACTGACTTCATGGAGATCACGGAGATCACTGACCTCATGGAGATCACTGACCTCATGGAGATCACTGACTTCATGGAAATCACAGAGATCACTGACCTCATGGAGATCATGGAGATCACTGACCTCATGGAGATCACGGAGATCACTGACATCACGGAGATGGTTTCTCCGGTCTGATGTGTGACATGGACATTAACTGAAGCTCTAGACCCGAGTCTGAGTGATTTTATACACTACGCTGCTGCTGCCACATGATACAGGAGTAATATATGTAATATAGCATAGCAAGAGGCTGTAGTACAGCATGACAGTATAGCATCATAAATGTATAGCATCATGCTACACTGCCATACTATAGTATACTATACTGTTCTGCTGTATTATAGCCTCCATGATAGAGTATACTGAGCTACAGTATAAAGGAATGTAATACAGTATCGCATAATATATTGGATAGTACGGCTTGGTGTAATATTGGCTAGCGCAAGCGTATAGCATAGTAAAATATAGCATAATATCGGATAGTATAGGATAGCGTGGTATAGCATAGCAGTATAATATAGTACATATAGTATGGTACAGTATAGTACAGTAGTAATTATACTATATATACTATACTATATATACACTATGCTATATATATATATATATATATATATATATATATATATATATATATATATAATTTGATGTACACTAGTAATTACACTACCGTAAAAAGACTCTGGGTTTCAGTTATTAATTAAAACTCTCAGTTTTGCTGATAAAGCTTCAGTTTATTTTCTGATATAAGTGTAAAACATTTTTACTTTACACAGCGCTTTTAATCCGAAACATGACCGCCAGCTAGCAACATGAAATACTGCACTAACAAGTAAAACAGCTTCGATAGCTCTTTTATCAACCATCACATATCACACACACACACCATCATCATCGCTTCTAAAACACAGCTTTACCCACACGTCCCGGATTTTACTGAGTGACAGGTCAAAAGGGGGTGGAGCTTAAGTTAAGCAAATTGAACATGACCTCATTACTAGTCTTTCTTTATAGTTGTTCAGCTCAGTAAAATGTGAAGCATAAATGATTATATTTACTCATACAATAAAACAGCAACATTAGCTACGCTAGTTAGCCTTGCTAATGTTAATTTCTCTTAGCATGCTAGCTCACGTTGTTGTGATGTCATACCACCGAGTTTGTGATTGGCTGATCGAATTTGACCTAAGCCCCGCCCTTTTTTGATTCAGAGCGGTCCATCGCTCAGCTACATACGGCTGAGAGTAATTAGCATGAATTCAACAATGTATAGATTCGTAACTGGTTATTTTTTTTAATAAACACTGAATAAAACATTCACTGGTTTTAAAAATGGAGCAGAATCGTGATATGTTTCCAGACAGATGGATAAAAATTGAAGCGGCCATCGTACCACAGCGTCGCTGAATCCTGGACTCTGATTGGTCAGAAGAAGGCGTTGAGTCATTTCCTGTAACAGCAGCTCTGACAGTAGTAATGAGCTCGTTGTGATGAGTTATCGTTTCTATAGCAACAGCTACTAATTTCAATAGAGGCTGCTGTAACATAAGTGAGAACAGGAACTGTAACTTTATACGGATTAAAAAAAAAAGTATGATGTTCTTTAATAAATAAAAAACGTCATCGATTGCTGTGGTATGAGAAGAGTAAATGACTTGGAGCCGTGCTGTTCCAGGGGCTGTGATTGTTTTACTGCAACAGCACTGCACACGGTGAGTTATTGCTTACATATCACACTGCGTGGTTCGGGTCGTGTTGCCAAATCTGCTTTTTTTTTCCACACAGACAATAAGCAGTTATAGAATATAGTGATATTTAACACGTAGTTACTTTATGCCACGTTTCAACTCCTAGAAAGAAAGCGCACCCCAGCGAAGAGGCAAAATGTTGACGTTGGATTTGTCCGGCTATCTCGTAATTCTGTTTAAAAAAAAAAAAAAGATATATATTTTTGAAGATGTAGTAAAATTAAAATGCGCTGAGATATTGTGCAGGTATCATGATATGAAAATGTAACATCGACACACACCTGGTGCGCAGAACGCACTTTATTGCACTTCTTTGAATGTTTATGGAGTCAATAAAGCACTAATAATAATACTAATACTAATAATAATAGTTTTGGACTTTAATTTGCTGTTTATGCCTAATCTGCACATCACACGCTACACTACACCTGACCGACTGTAGGAGGTTAAACTCAGATACACGACGCGTTAAAACCAGCAGGTGTGCTATTTACCATTTCAGCAGATCTGGCAACCCTGTGGTCAGTAACAGAACAAATCAAGAGAGAAAGGTGTAAGTCATGCAGAAATACAGGGTGGTGTTTTGGATTTTGTCTAGATCAGCTGCACAAAGGATGCTGGGAAAAGGCCGGTGCGGCCGTGACAGCTTCCCTTCCACCAGCCCTCGTCCACCATCTCGATGTTAGTGATGATGTCATCAGGCGCGAAGGAGATCTCGTCATCCGCCTCTGAAATCAGACCAGACTGTTAGTACACACTGTCGCCTGTGTGTGTGTGTGTGTGTGAGAGAGAGAGAGAGAGAGAGATACTCACCGCCCTGATAGTCGTACAGAGCCCGGGCTGATTGGCGGCCGGTGTTTATATCTTCATAATCATTCTCAGCAGCTGTGAGAGAAAACACTCACCATCA
>JAKKZN010000018.1:1309722-1324409 GCA_033441825.1 Pangasius elongatus
GGGCCATGAAGAGTGTGTGTGGGGTGTGTGGGGTCGTGAAGAGTGTGTGAGAGGGGTGTGTTGGGTCGTGTAGAGTGTGGGAGGGGTGTGTGGGGTCGTGAAGAGTGTGTGTGAGGGGTGTGTTGGGTCATGAAGAGTGTGTGAGAGGGGTGTGTGGGGTCGTGAAGAGTGTGTGTGGGGTGTGTTGGGTCGTGTAGAGTGCGTGAGGGGTGTGTTGGGTCGTGAAGAGTGTGTGTGTGGGGTGTGTGGGGTCGTGTAGAGTGTGGGAGGGGTGTGTGGGGTCGTGAAGAGTGTGTGTGAGGGGGGTGTGGGGTCGTGAAGAGTGTGGGAGGGGTGTGTGGGGTCGTGAAGAGTGTGTGTGGGGTGTGTGGGGTCGTGTAGAGTGTGGGAGAGGTGTGTGGGGTCGTGTAGAGTGTGTGTGAGTGGTGTGTGAGGGGTGTGTGGGGTGTGTGGGGTGGTGAAGAGTGTGAGAGGGGTGTGTGAGGGGTGTGTGGGGTCGTGAAGAGTGTGTGAGGGGTGTGTGGGGTGTGTTGGGTCGTGAAGAGTGTGTGTGAGAGGGGTGTGTTGGGTCGTGAAGAGTGTGTGAGAGGGGTGTGTGGGGTGTGTGTGAGGGGTGTGTGAGGGGTGTGAGAGGTGTGTGGGTGGTGAAGAGTGTGTGAGAGGTGTGTGGGGTTGTGAAGAGTGTGTGTGAGGGGTGTGTGGGGTGGTGAAGAGTGTGTGAGGGGTGTGTGAGGGGTGTGTGTGTGAGGGGTGTGTGGGGTCGTCCACTATGCTGGTGGCTTTGCGGATGCAGCGTGAGGTGTAAATGTCCGTGATGGAGGGAAGAGAGACCCCGATGATCTTCTCAGCTCCTCACTATCCGCTGCAGGGTCTTGCGATCTGAGACGGTGTGATTCCCAAACCAGGCAGTGATGCAGCTGCTCAGGATGCTCTCCATAGTCCCTCTGTAGAACATGGAGTCCCTCTGTAGAACATGGAGTCCCTCTGTAGAGCATGGAGTCCCTCTGTAGAACATGGAGTCCCTCTGTAGAACATGGAGTCCCTCTGTACAACATGGTGAGGATGGAGGTGGGAGATGTTCTTTCCTCAGCCTTCGCAGGAAGCACAGGTGCTACTGGGCTTTCTTGGTTATGGACCTGGTGTTGAGGGACCAGGTGAGGTTCTCCGCCAGGTGAACACCAAGAAACTTGGTGCTCTTGACGATCTCCACGGAGGAGCCGCCGATGTTCAGCGGAGATGGTCGCTCTGTGCTCTCCACGTTCAGAGGCATGCTGTTGGCTCTGCACCAGTCCGTCGTTCCTGCTGATGAGACCTTCCACGGTCGTGTCATGGACGTTCGTGAGGAGATTCCAGCTGTGCGCTTCGGTTTTTACAGTTTAATAAAAAATATTGGATGTATAAAATGTAGAAGGTGAGATTTTGGTGCATTCTGGAAGACAAGACAATAATCTAAACGCATAGATACAGTTAAGTGCAAAAGTTTGTACACCCTATGGGTTTTCTTTACATGGGAAAAAGAACGTTTATAGAAAGCTATACACGTAGTTGAGTGCAAAAGTGCAAAAGTTACTACACCCCCTGTAGAAAGGGGAAAAAGCACATGGCGGAAGAAGAGAAACACGTTTTCACACGTTGTGTTGACAATAACGATATTGTGCGTGTGGCGAATATTGTGATATACGTCTTAAATCGAAACTCCGTCGAACTAAGGCTAGTGATCACAATGTTGTCGAATAATGCTGGATTCTGATTGGTCAGAATGAACTGATACATTCTTTTAATAACAGCAGGTTTATATCGTTTCTATAGCAACGGCTCATTCACAGGGACTCGTACCTCGGATTCTCCACATAAACAAATTTTTAAAAATTGTTGATATGGTGAACTTTTCTGTAATGAGACGTTTTTGTAACATTTATGGAAGGAGTCTCCAGTGTCAGCACTTTGTAACTTTAAGTTTTCAGATATCTTCAGGACAGAGGAGTTTAGACGTTGCGTTTTTTGGCTCATAGAAAGAGAGGCTGGTGAGGGAAAGACTGTTTATAGCTGCTATAATGTACGTGAGAACAGGAACTAACTTGTTTACCATTAAATGTAACTATAAATGGATAACAATTACAGCATGTCTTTAATAAATAATAAATTGTAATCATTGGCTGTGGTATAAGAGGAATAAAACACTCGGGGATGATCTGTTACAGGAAAGTGATCGTAGCAGAGACTCGGCTTCACCACAGCACAGCACCGTTGATTGATTTCCTCTAACAGCAGCACACACACACACACACACACACACACTGCTTCCTTATATTCCTTATATTCCTTATATAACGTGTAAGTGATGATCGTCACGAGTGAAGAGAAAACATCTGCAGCTCGTGAAGCGAACACAGTCCTCCAGGTGCTCGATTTAAGTCCTGACATGTTTCTAAATGACTGTTCTGTCAGTGTGTGTGTGTGTGTGTGTGTGTGTGTGTGTGTGTGTGTGTGCTACATCCCAAAACAAAAGCCTGGAGCACTTTTGCGAAGCCGGCTACTCTCTAGACATTTCATTTCTCCATCTGAAAGGCGGAAAAACACACTGCTGCCATTTTCCTAATTCCCTCCAGGCTCCTGATGCGGGCTGGAAAACTCAGCCTGAGTGAAAGCCACAGAGTCTCAGTGCGCTTCTGTCCAACTGGACTTCTCTAATCCAAACCTGACATCACCGAAGCTCGCCATTAATCCGATTTTATTCTTTTCTTAACTACTGCAGGCAGTAAAGAAGTTTTTATTGCGAGTGCATTTCGATTAATTGCCATATTGGCATTGTGACAGTATGAAAATATACAGTATAAGCGTATGTAATGTAAGCCAGTTTGTGTAAAGGCGGGTAATATGATGTTATTGGTATCGTGATGGAAATTAATTCATCAGAGCCTGTAAAGAAAATGTGGCATTCAACTTAAGAAGCTGAGTGAATATTAGTGCGCTGTTTTTAGTAGCAGTCAACTTTTAATTGAAGAAAGTTTATTCTGAGAAGGTTAAAACGGGGGGATGGATGTGTGTGTGTGTGTGTGTGTGTGCAAGTGTGAATGTGAGATTACGCTAATTAACAACAAAGGTGTTTTTACCCACCTTTACCAAGGGTGCCAATAATTCTGGAGCTGGCTGTAAATGTTTTGTAATGTCCTGCATGATGAGCACAAAAATACTTTTCTCTAATCTGACATTAGAACGTCGGTGTGTGGTGCTGCGAAGATTTATTTTTTTTTTTTTAAATAAAATGCTAGGTTTTCGTGCAAACTTGATGAGCAGAATCACAAAGAGTTGCTAATTTTCTGTGGCTGGATTACAGATCGTATTTCCCTGAGCGTGTAGTGCACTAGGTAGTGTGTAATGTTGTGCCCTAGGTAGTGAGCACGCACAGTGAACAGGAAGCTGTTTGGGCTTCAGCGCTGACTCGAAGACGAAGGATTTTTACTCTGGTCATGAGGAAGAAATACCAGTTTTTCTTTTCCGATACTGATACAGATACAGAAACTGATATCAATACACATCTGATATTTTATTCTGTAAAAACTACTAAGCTTTAACATGACTTTTTTTTTTTAATTGAGGCACTTCACTTATAAAACACAGGAAATGATGCGTAGCTACGAACACGACTTACCCCGAAAACACAGCTTCTTTATTCAGTTCAATTCTTTCACCCAAAAGCTGTAACTTGAAGTTTTCCGAAATCCTCAGGACAGAGGAGTTTACGCTTCTTTGCGGTTTCTCCGAAGATGACAAACTGCGTTTTTTTCATCTCATTAACTTCAAGAGAGAGAAAGAAAAGCGAGGCTGGTGAGGGAGCGACTGTTTATAGCTGCTATAACGTAAGTGACAACAGGAACGAACTTGTTTAACATTAACTATAACTAGAAATAGATAAATTGTATGATGACAGGATGATGATAAATAATTGCAAATCGCTGAGGTATAAGAGGAATAAAACACTTCAGGACGTGCTGTTCATCTGAAGATCTTCGCCAGCTTTTTACATTTTTGCACAAATACAATCAAGTCTCTTTATATATAAACGTTTCTGCTTCCAAAGAAAAAAAAAACTTTTCCATTTCAATTCCAGTTTTTTTCCTTTTGTTGCAGGATCGGATTGAGTTAGCTTTTGTTTTCTAAACACTACACTAATGAAGCCACTGTAATTAACCTATCAGTGATCCACGCTGTTTCTAGCCCCGCCCACTTTCATATGCTTCACATCACCGGGAGTGTGGATATGCTTTAACATCTCTGGCGAAGTTTTCTGAAAGTAAGGAGATGTTTATGTAACATTGAAGGAAGGAGTCTCCAGTGTCAGCGCGTTGTAACAGTCCGAGGTAAAGCTGTAAAACGTTACATTTTTCCGACGTCTTCAGGACTGAGGAGTTTACGCTTCTTCGCGATTCTTTCGCTGCGTATTTATCACTATGCCGTACTCATCGTTGTGACTGGCCAATCAGTAACGTGCGCTGTTTCCAGCCCCGCCCACATTCTCATGGCTCGAATCATCTCCAGTGCGTATGTGCTTTAACACCTCTGAGATCTGAGTCACGAATCAGCTGAGCGGCGATCGCAGCTCGAGAGATCCGCGCTGTACCTGTGTGTCGCTCTCAGCCTGGTGTGAAGCTTTAATAAGAGGTGAGGAGTCGTTTCGTTTTCTCTCAGCGCAGCACCACAGTCTTTTATGTTTCTTCCTGACACTAATTCAACAATCATTCAAAGAGCTTAAGCACAGGCTAGATTAAATATTCAGGTCATTGCCACACGTCTGCCTCAGTGCATAACCCAAGTGAAGGCGAGGGTGCCAATACTTTTATCCCTAACGAAGACATAACTGCAGCTTTGTTGGACGATGTTACGAAACAACCAAAAGCACAAAAAGGTGCTCATGGGCTGAATCTCAAATTCTGTTTTACACTCTGCACTACATAGGGCACTATTATTTTATACCCTAGGTAGGGAGCAAAGATAGTGAACAGGAAACCTTTAGGAATTCAGCGTAAGTAGAAGAGCAGATTTTACGTGGATTGCGGTTAGGAAATGTACAATTGAGCGAAATACGTGTGACGACAAAACATTAGTTATATTAAATAATATAAAAATGAATTCCAAACAAATTTTATGATTAAATTGAACACCGTAGAGGAACAGTTGCTATACTGCAAAAGACTCGTTCACGTGTTATGAGAAGTAAACATTTTGTGAGTAAAATGAACGTGTCTGGAGTTCGGCGTTTCGAACATTTCGTCACGAATGAGTTTTATTTAAAGGAGCAGTATGTAATAAATAGCGCCCTCTGCTGCCTGTAGTGAGATGCAATAAAAGATGCACAGACGAGTCTTTATCTTTCCTTTCTGTTAGCATTATTTTTTTTGAAGGAAAAGGGGGCGGAGCTTAGCACACTTTCCGACTAGGGGTGGAGCTAATTTCTGGTCTGGAAAAATTCAACAGACTTTTTTTTTTTTTTTTTTTTGCCTTACAGCAGTCTAGCTTGATTTGGATTGATTTTTTCTCTCTTGTTAAACACCCAAGACACTTTTTTTGAGTTATATATAAATTCTTTGTGTTATAAATCATTCCTGTGTCGCGTTTCTGTCGTCTGACTTCCATCTTTACTGCGAACAGAATGATGAGACTTCTGTCTTGGAAAACGAAGCAGTTTTTATCTTAATCTTTACTTAATTTCTGGAGTTTCTGTTCTTCAGGATAAATATCTGCACAAGTGCAATTGCTCAGTTCCAGCGTGACAGGCTAACAGTTTGCTAATTAGCGCTAATGAGCCACGGATCCTCCCTACAGGAGAGAGAGTGTCTCTTAATCAGGAGCGAGCGTCGGCTCTGGCATTAGCGCGTGTCCCGGTTTGTCCTGTTGTGATTCAGCTCGCCCTCAGCATCCGTCACAGGCCACTGGCGCTATCAGAGGTCCGGCATTAGCTGTTAGCGAGGATAGGGTAATAATAGCCGTGCTCCATTAACCCCGGGAGCGCTAATCCTCTCTCAGTCCGTAGGTTCATCCCTCTGTGCTGAGGATTATGGGAGACCTGATCATTCACGATTGAGGTCACCTTCACGGGTCGAGGTTACGGCACTGGCGATTTCAGTAAAGTGTGTGTGAGAATAAAAGTGAATTTGAGTCAGAGTTTAATAGAAAAGCACACGTCTCTGGCTGTTATTCTTCCACTCAGAATGTTTCTGTGCTTGTTTACAGCCAGTCTGATCATACAGGAAGCAGATTAGCGGTGACTAGCCTGCTAGGAGTTAGCCTAGCTATAGCCTAGCAGAATATTGGAAGCACATAATGAATCATTAAAGGCACATTTGCAGCATTTGTACCATAAAATTATAGTTTTTAAACAGGAAAGTTTTTTTTAAAAAATAACAGGCTATAAAAATGATATCTAACAGAAAACATTCAGTAAACTATTCAACAGGTTCAGGTTGTAATGTTTATGTTAATGTACTGCTGTAGTAACAGTTTGCTTCTGAACGTTATTAGAGCGTTGAGGAAATACTGAACAAGTTATAAGAATGTCAGGCTCTAACGTGTCTAAAATAATGAATAAAATGCAACACTGAAAAATAAACCTCTGCTGTAGTTATGGTTTGCTTCAGAACGTTATTAGAACGTTCAGTAAATATCGAACACGTTGTAGGTCAGGCTGTAACGTTTCAAAAATCACATTCCTACAACATCCAGAAACGTCTGCTGTAAATCCTAAAAGCTCAAAAAGCACCTTTTGTGTTTTCTGGTTCGCTTCCGAACGTTATTAGAACGTTTAGTGAGTATTGAACAAGTTCTGTGAAGCTCAGACTGCAACGTTTCTAAAATATCATTTCTGCAGCATCCAGAAAACATCTGCTGTAATAACAGTTTCCTTCTGAACGTTATGAGAATGTTCAGTAAATTATTTCATAGCCCTCTGACGTTATTAGAGCATTCAGTAAGTATTCTACATATCCTAAGAAGACTGTAAGGTTTCAAAAGTAACGTTCCTACAACGTTTGAAAAACATCTTTGGTAATAACAGTTTGCTTCAGAAGGTCATTATAACGTTCAGTATAATGACTGTAACATTTCAAAAATAACGTTCCTGCAATGTTCCAGAAACTTCTGCTGGTTTGCGTCAGAACGTTATTAGAACGTTACATAAGTACTGAACAAATTATAAGAAGATCAGGCTGTGAGGTTTGGAAAATAACATTCCTTCAACATTCAGAAAACCTCTGCTGTAGTACCAGTTTGCTTGTGAACATTAGTAGAACGTTCAGTAAATATTGAAGGAGTTCTGAGAAGGTCAGGCTGTAACGTGATAAATAAAAATAAATATTTAAATTGTAAAAACATTCAAAAAGCATCTGTTTCGAAAACATCATTCCAACAATGTTAAAAAAAACACAATCATTTCTAATAACGGTTTGCTTCAGAACATTATTAAAACGTTATTTATTACTGAACAAGCTCTAAGAAGATCAGACTGTAACGTTTCTAAAATAACCTTCTTGCAACATTAAAAAAAAAAAAAAACGTCTGTTGTAGGAACAGCTGCTTCAAAACGTTATTACAACATTCGGTAAATATTCCACAAGTTCTACGAAGACTGTAATGTTTCAAAAACAACGTTCCAACAACGTTCGGAAAGCATTTTTTGTAGTAACGTTTGCTTCAGGACATTTTCTGGAGACGCTGAAATCGGATTTAATGAGTAGTTTTCAGATTCTTGATGACCAGAACGACATCATGGAAGATCTTCGTTGCCAGTTTTGTCATCGGATGTTGATTCTGTCAGCAGCTACCAGAGCACGTTCTCAGAAAAGCATCAGTCAGAAGTATCGGACACGTCCATTCGTTCATTATTAAACGATTAAACGTAACCATGAGCTATGAAAAGGACGAGGTGTCGTTCTTTCATCATTTACAAAAGAATCGACTTCAGGGGGGTGGGAGGAGCGACTCCGCCTTGTGTCGGGCGTATCATGGATTATTTTCGTAAACGGTCCGTTGTGTTATTTGTTAATAAGTAAATGTTACGTAAAAACCTGATTTCCACTCCAGCTTCAAACAGCAACGTTTAGAAAACGTTCTGCTAAGGTAAAAGTCTACGTTCTAAGAAGGTCATGCTGTAACGTTTCACAAACAACGTTCCTGCAACATTCTACAAATATTTTTTTGCAGTAATGGTTTGGTTATTAGGACGACTCTCACACGGCGTTCCCAGGCTGACAGAATTCCACTGGAATATCATAGAAAAACGTCGGTGTCCGTATTTTCCCGATTGGATTCAAGTCCCATTTGTACGTGGTTTTAAGTCTGAGTGAAACGTTCTGGATTTCTGGACATGAAACTCCATTTGGTTCGGGTTTGGTTGCTATAAATCTGGTAGAGAACGTTATCAGAGAAACCAAGAGAGAAGTAATCAAGTAAAAGCAATCCTAAAGAAATGCATTTTGAGAGAAGATTTAAATGTGCTATTAATATTATTAAGTATATTAACGTTCCTACGACTAAAATGTTTTGAGTGATGTGGAAATGGATTTAAAGTATTCTACAGTCGCTAGCTTTAAAATGAACATAGCGAAAGCTAAAGAATGTGAATTGAGAGAGAGAGAGAGAGAGAGAGAGAGAGAGAGAGAGAGTGTGTGTGTGTGTGTGTGTGTTCATATCCATGCAGCACTGGTATATATTGAGTGTTAATCTCCCCAGAGCAGACAGAAAAAAAAATCAACAAATAACATTAAAAAAAGACAAGAATCCTCTGTGGACGTGTCCTAAAACCGGACGGAAAGTTGGACATGGGCTCTGCCTGATTAAAAACGTTCGCATTGTCGTGCCAAAAAATATCACAGCGGCGTCGTCCAGACTCACAGCGGTGAACCGGAGCGGGCTGAGATTAGCGTAAATGCTCTCCGTCAAAACCGTCTGCTAAACATTCATCAGCCCGGCGTGGGGTTACAGATTACAGGCTTAACTAAATAAACTAGTACGTGGGTGCCAATATTTATGTCACATCTGAGTTTAAATAGGAAATAAGATACATGATACACTCACACATGGGGCACAGAAAGGAAGAAATGCTTCAGCTGATGCTCTGTGTTGATTAAAAGGTGCATTATCAGTGCAGGAACCTTTTTCCGGAACCCTGGAACCTTTTTTGGGAACTTTGTCAGAAACCAGATCAGATCTGTCCTTCAATACGTGGTCACGTGACCAGCTTTTTTTTTTTTTGGAAAATGACACCACGTTTGACTGCAGTATTATTTGCTTGCTTTTCCACTTTGGTTGCTATAGCAACAGTGCCATCTCAGCTAACAAGCTTAGCTTAGCAGAACATTTTCTGAACGTTTCAGTTTTATGAACTTTTGGTTCCATGAATGTCAGGCTGTTTGTGTGGTTTGATTCCTTACATAACGTTCATAAACGTTCCTACAACGCTTCTGCAGCATAGGAGGAGCATTAATAATCTGTGTGTCCTGTCAGTCTCAGTGAAGGAGGCGTGGCCTCTGTGTGTCCTGTCAGCCTCAGTGAAGGGGGCGTGGCCTCTGTGTGTCCTGTCAGCCTCAGTGAAGGAGGCGTGGCCTCTGTGTGTCCTGTCAGTCACAGTGAAGGAGGCGTGGCCTCTGTGTGTCCTGTCAGTCACAGTGAAGAAGGCGTGGCCTCTGTGTGTCCTGTCAGTCTCAGTGAAGGAGGCGTGGCCTCTGTGTGTCCTGTCAGTCTCAGTGAAGGAGGCGTGGCCTCTGTGTGTCCTGTCAGTCACAGTGAAGGAGGCGTAGCCTCTGTGTGTGTCAGTCACAGTGAAGGAGGCGTGGCCTCTGTGTCAATCTCAGTGAATGAGGCATGGCCTCTGTGTGTCCTGTCAGACACAGTGAAGGAGGCGTGGCCTCTGTTTGTGTCAGTCTCAGTGAAGAAGGCGTGGCCTCTGTGCGTGTCCTGTCAGTCTCAGTGAAGAAGGCGTGGCCTCTGTGCGTGTCCTGTCACTCTCATTGAAGGAGGCATGGCCTCTGTGTGTGTCCTGTCAGTCTCAGTGAAGGAGGCGTGGCCTCTGTGTGCCCTGTCAGTCTCAGTGAAGGAGGCGTGGCCTCTGTGTGTCCTGTCAGTCTCAGTGAAGGAGGCGTGGCCTCTGTGTGTCCTGTCAGTCTCAGTGAAGGAGGCATGGCCTCTGTTTGTGCCAGTCTCAGTGAAGGAGGTGTGGCCTCTGTGTATATCAGTTGCAGTGAAGGAGGCGTGGCCTCTGTGTATATCAGTCGCAGTGAAGGAGCCGTGGCCTCTGTGTGTGTCAGTCACAGTGAAGGAGGCGTGGCCTCTGTGTATATCAGTCGCAGTGAAGGAGGCGTGGCCTCTGTGTATATCAGTTGCAGTGAAGGAGGCGTGGCCTCTGTGTATATCAGTCGCAGTGAAGGAGGCGTGGCCTCTGTGTATATCAGTTGCAGTGAAGGAGGCGTGGCCTCTGTGTATATCAGTCGCAGTGAAGGAGGCGTGGCCTCTGTGTATATCAGTCGCAGTGAAGGAGGCGTGGCCTCTGTGCCTGTATAGCTGTATAGGAAGACTTGTTAGAGCAGGCTGGACGTGTTTGGCACAGAGCCGCTTCTCTCCGCTGGTTTGTGATGTGGCGTTTCTTCATCCTGACTGATTACAGCTGAATACGAGAGCAGCTGGAGTGAGTTTAATGAGGAGTGAAGGACAAGAGTTCCCGATTAGAGTCAGAAGCACGAGGGAGAAGAGTGAAATGAGATTGTCCTCACACGCTCTGTCTCTCTTTTATAATCTCGTACCAGCACCACCAGCGCTCTGATTGCATTTCTGCTGAAGCACTAACACGCCATTTGTGGTGGAAAAAGACAAATAAATACTCTGTCTTTTGTAATTTAGAGTAAAAACTCAAATAAAACAGGAGAGTAGGAGGGATTTTGTGAGGTAAATAAAGGCCCTGTTGATCTGTGTGTTGATTTTGTGTAGAACGTGTGGATTTTCTATCAGAGAGAGAGAGAGAGAGAGAGAGGGAGAGAGAGAGAGAGAGAGAGAGAGAGGTTTAATGATTTAATCCTCATCCCGAGAGGGAGGGGACCAAGGACACAGTGACCTGTCGCACCAGAGCCCGAGTCAGCGTTGCCAGATCATTCACTGGAGCAGTTAGTTAGAGAATTGTCTGTATCCTACATTTCTCTCCTGAGTTTGTGTAAATGTCTCTAATGCGAAGCTCGAACTGATCAGCTTCAGATCGATGAGTTACTGTGGATTAATGTATACAGATCATACTGTCAAGTTTAAATCCACAAACTAAGATAAATAAGACTAGCCTTTCAATTAGGGCAAAAGTAATAGCACCCTGTAAAATGAGGAAGGAGGTAGTGTGTGTCTGTGGTAGCCTGCGCCAGGTGTGTGAGATCGTGTGTGTGAGATCATGTGTGTGAGATCGTGTGTGTGAGATCGTGTGTAATGTGCCATCGTTCAATCATGCCCCCTAACTATCGCCGAATGATGCTGCTCCGACAGGGTAAAGAAGGGGGCGTGGCCAGACATACATATGCAACATGTGTCACATATATGTTACGTCATTACAATGGAAAAAATACCAGAAGCAGGTTATTAGTTGGTTTTAGCTGCAATCGCTAGCAATAGTGTTTAGTTTTTTTTTAATATTAATTACCTGTTAACAAGATCAGGACTGCCGCAAAACTGAAGTCAGGACTGTAAATAACTCTAACGAGTTATTATCTGTAACTAAGCTCATTATGAAACTGAAATGTAGTTATATAAAGTGCATGTGCTGTGAGATACTTACTGAATTCTTGTATAGTGATGAAAAACAACATGCCGTTTCATTTTAATTTAAACCCCCGTTCATGTTTTGAGAGCGAAGACGTTCACGGCAGCACGGACAAAAGGGAAAGTGAGATACATCAGAGAAAGAGGCTTTGATGCTCTGCTCCAAACTCAGACAGGAGGTTATTAATGTTTGTACAGGAAGGAAACACAAATTATGAAATACAACACAGCTTTTTTTTTTTCATCTTAAAGCTGTAGGCAACGTGTTTTCCCACAGTTGAGACATTTAAGGCATCTGACTTGAAAGACATCACGATAGCCGGAATCTATCAGCAATTCCTGATACTATCGTCAACCTTCCCAAGCCTAGCTGAGGTGCTGCAATGGCCGAGCTGCGTTACTGGAAGATTTAGGAGGTGCTCTTTCACCGTTTAGTCGCCATTTTGTTGTTTTCAGATGTTTTTATAGAGTTTTGTGGGTGTGACTAAATGTACACGTGCTGTGGACATCCTTTGATGCTGATTTACTGCTGATTGGCATTTCACGTAAGTATGAAGAAAATCAGGGAAACGTTAACGGAAATCAGACGGGAATTTATAGTTCGGTTTGACCACGAAAACATTTACACACTCCATAAAAGATTAATAAATGATACCTTATTATTATTGTTATTATTATTGTTATTATTAGTAGTATTATTCATGCAGTAATTTATTTGAAAAAATTCTTTTGCAAGTGTAATAAATTAATGATCCTCTGTCAGAAACTCTGGGTGCGCGCGCACACACACACACACACACACACACACACACACACACACACACACACATACAGAGTGACTGACATTTCTTCAGGTCTCCAGCAGTGCATGCTGGGAGAAGCTCTCGTTATCATCATCGCTGTCAGCTTCACCAAAGTGCCTCAGTGTCCCTGTGCATGTCTTTAGATTTTCTACCAACAATCGTCTGTTCATCTGAGTGATAATCAGCTCGACCGTAAGGCGGATTTTTCTAGAAGGACGGCTGCTGTGAGCAGTCAGGACACGCCGATCAGGACAAACGCTTTGATCACAGATCGTGATGTAAAACCCCATGTCGAGTCTGAAGCATAGCGGAGATCAAACGCTGTCTGAATGACCGTCTCTAACCGCTGTGNGAGAGAGAGAGAGAGAGAGAGAGAGAGGAGGAGGAGGATGAAGATGATGAAGAGCAGTGTGATGGAAGTTCTACATGCTCCACAATGTGGAGGATAGATAGTTAGTAAAGCATACTTTCACACCTGCTGTGTTTGGTCAGATCTAAACTCCAACGCTGAGCAGCGCAAAACATCACGCAGTCTCACTGACGGAATAATCCGAACGATGTGGTGCAACATCTACAGTCTGGACTAGAAAAACAGACAAAACACTAATCATTTCTCATTATCCTGTAATAATGTTTTATTAAATAAATTACAGACATCACTATAACACACTCCACCTCTCTCTCTCTCTCTCTCTGATCAAACTCAACATCGTACACTTCACTCTTCACTCAATACCTAATAACAGATAGAGAGAGTCTGACATCACTGCCGCAATGCATTATGGGAAAAAGTCAGACTGAGCTAGGCATGCCTATGCTAGTGGGGAAGAGAAAAGATATGAGATGATATACAGGTATTACCGTATTTCCTGGATAAGCAGGGCGAAAGAAATAGTATCATTTTTATCAGAGGATTTTAAGTCCTAATGTACTACGTGCTAATACACAATAACTAACATACTGAACGCTAACTAGCTAACTAGCCTTGTTGAGAGACATTTTTAGCTAAGTAGCCTTGCTGTAAGACTTTTTTTTATCTAACCAATGTTGTTGTCTAATATTTTTAGCTAACTAGCCTTTTTGTGGAAGATTTTTAGCTAAATAATTTTGTTGTTGGACTGTTTTGTTGTATGACTTTTATTTTTTATCTACCTAGCCTTGTTATGAGAGAGTTTTATCTAACTAGCCTTGTTATGAGAGAGTTTTATCTACCTAGCCTTGTTATGAGAGAGTTTTATCTAACTAGCCTTGTTGCGGACATTTTTTGGTCCCTAATGATCGCTTTTGTAATGAGTGTACATAGAGACGCTAGCTATAATGAGTTTAAATAGAGACGCTAGTTGCAGTGAATTTAAGTAGAGAAGCTAGTTATTAGTTTAGATAGAGACGCTAGTTGCAGTGAGTGTAAATAGAGACGCTAGTTGCAGTGAGTGTAAATAGAGACGCTAGTTGCAGTGAATTTAAGTAGAGAAGCTAGTTATGAGTTTAAATAGAGACGCTAGTTGCAGTGAGTTTAAATAGAGACGCTAGTTGTAGTGAGTTTAAATAGAGATGCTAGTTATAATGAGTGTAAATAGAGATGCTAGTTGCAGTGAGCTGTAATCAGGTGTGCAGGTTGTACTACAGGCAGGACTCGAAGGTGACCTCTAGTGGTCGTCATCACTGTTACGAGACGTTATATAACGTTGGTCTATAAACACTGGATAAACATTAGAGTTTATTGAGGGCAGCATGGAGGGGAAATGACGAGTGTCGCCGTCTCACAGCTCCAGGGTTTGTGTGGAGTTTTTATCTCCAGTTTCCTCCCACCTCCCAGTCACATGCCTGTAGATGAACTGGCGTCCAGTCCGGGGTGTATTCCCACCTCACTCCCAGTGTTCCTGGGATAGACTCCGGATCCAGCCAGGGTAAAGCACTTACTGATGTATGATTTAAGATATAAGATGTACGATATAAGAAAGATACAGGTGCATCTCAATAAATTAGAATGTCGTGGAAAAGTTCATTTATTTCAGTAATTCAGCTCAAATAGTGAAACTCGTGTATTATATAAATTCAATGCACACAGACTGAAGTAGTTTAAGTCTTTGGTTCTTTTAA
>JAKKZN010000018.1:1345688-1368188 GCA_033441825.1 Pangasius elongatus
AGATAGTGCTCTCCTCCGAGTGTGTTGCGCCACCCTGTGATGCTGCGGTTTGAAAAGATGCTGTTGTTTGGATTCACGTGTCACTCTCCTGGAAGCTGTCGCATGATAGGTGGAGACCTGATGACTGGGAGGGAATTCGCCACGACCGTATTAGAAGAGAGTCAGGAATAAAACATTTAAAATGTAGAGGCTACATTTTAAAAGGGGTGCGTCAGACCCCAAGTGACTCTACTGAGGGTTTTAGGGAAGTTATTGAGTTTATAGCACCGGTACAGACTACAGACATGTCACGGTCATGTGACCTACTAATGCCCAAGCTCAGCCACGCCCCCTACAACAAGCGCTGATCATAAAGATCATAACGATCAGTGTGCATCAAAAAACGAATCCCGTCTGAATAGTCCTTTAGTGAGCTTAGTTCACTCAGTGCTCGTAAAATAATTAAAGCGGCAGTATGTAAGGTTTAATACTTTTTCAAGACCTGTAATGATCACTTGCTTTTTAAAGGTATCTCAAAACAACTCTGATTCACCATACAGTAATTGTGAAAAGTCTCACTTCTTGATGAACTTTTCCGGCCCTGAAATTACATGGGAAAAAAAAGCTTCCCTTTTCCTTAAAAAATACCTCACAGGGTGTATTTAGCGTGAACGCAGGAAGCGGAGGTCAGTTTTTTCAGGAGAAGTGGGAAGGTGAGGGTGTGCGTACTGCAACTGCAATTCACACACGGCTGCTTTAATTTTAATTTTGAGATTATAAAGCTCACGATTCTGAGACGTCCAGACATCAGGGAAGAGAACTGCATGTACTTCGAAGCAGCTATTTGCGTTTTGGGGACTTTAATGATTTGTAGAAATTGTTAGCTACATTACATAGTCTTTTTTTTTTAGTACAAAAATAAATATAAATAAAAGAAGAAATCTTTAGAAATGAAAAACATGTCGGCTGATTCCATGATTACGACATTAGCGGCGCATTTCATGTTTAATGTCCAGTATTTTTAACTGGTTTATTAGTTTCTATATTCATCTGCAGTCAAAAGAAGTTTTTTTATTCTGAATATAAATGAATATTGTTTATGATTGGGATAAATTTATGTTTTGTATTTTTTTATTTATTGTTTGAGTGGACATTTAGATTTTNATATTGCTGTGTTTTATTTTAACAGAAAGTGGAAATGCATAGACGGCCAAGCTGGAGGAGGTGAGTGGTCATTTATCATACAAACAAACAAACAAACAAACAAACAAACAAAGACAGTCTGATCTCTCACCTTACAGATGCCTTTACAGGAATTTTTATTCAGTTGATTTAGTCAGGTTTGGTGTCTGAGCTTCGTTTCTTTAGTTTTTGCGATTTCTTTAGATATTTCTTTTATTTATTTATGTTTTAATGTTTGAAATGAAAGACACACGTGGTTTAATTCAAACTGAAACTGTAAAATTATTTAATCAGAATTTAATTTATTCGTTGACTTGATAATTATTTAAAGTTATTTATAACTCCAGATTATTTAAAATTAGATTAGATTTGATTTTTCTCTCTGCATAATTTCACCAAATACTAAAGAAGAACAAAAATTATTCTGTTCCATATAATTTATAAAAAGGAAATTTAATGATTAGAATGATTCTATTATTTTTAAATGAATTTTTATCTTTTAAAAGTATAACTTAGAATTAATTCTATTCTGTTTGGTTTTATGGAGTTATTAATGTTGTTTGGTGTCTGTTTCATGTCATTCTAAAATTTCGACTCTGTTCAGTTTTTTATTTTTTTATTTATTTGTTTGTTTGTTTGTTTGTTTATTTGAATGAATACTCTGCTCTGTTGTAAACATTTTTTTACACAGTTGTTTTATTCTGTAGATTTTGTTTTGCCCTGTGAAGTGTCTTGATCTACTTTTACACCGTTATTTATTTTAGTTTAGAATTATTCTTCTCTTGTTTTTGTATCTGCTTTATTTAAAAAAAAATTTAGGTCATTCTTTTGTTTTTATTTTATTTTGTTGTAATTTTACATTTCATAAAATTACTTTGTAAAATTTATAGAATTATTCTGTTCTGTTCGGTTTTATGTAATTATTTATTTTTTAGATGTTTTTCTATTTTGTTCTGTTTTATACAGTAATTATATAATGAATATAAGGACAGGTTTAAAATGATGGAGTTATATGATATTATATATGAGGAAAATATCTTTTTTTTCAGAAATAATTCCTCTGTTTGATTTTGTTCCGTGGTGAACTGTATGTTTTTATGTAATTCTTTAATGGTTTATTTGATTGTATTTAATATTTCTTTTGTAATTTGCTCTTTTCTCCGCAGGGTGATTTGATCAGTTGAAAGAAAAGAAGTAAAGTTACGTGATCCAGTCACCATCCAGCTTTTTACCCAGCATCCTCCGGGGCTGAGGCCTGTGTGTGTTTAGAGGGAAGTAAAGAAAGACGTCCAGACTGTTGAAGAAGAAAAGACTTTACACGGCTGTGAGGACTGGACCAGGCAGCTACACACACACACACACACACACACACACACACACACACACACACACACAAAACACCCTACCATTTAGTGTGTTAGGATCGGTGTCAGCATTTCACTATCTGATTGTCTTTATACACGCACACGCACGCACACACACACACACACACACACACACACACACACACACACACACACACACACACACACACANCTCACTCACACACACACACACACACACACACACACACACACACACACACACACACACACACACACACACACACACCTGATATAAACGTGTCTGTGTTTTGAAGTTTGTTCGTTATTTTAGTGTTAGTCGACCGGACTGTACTCTCGAGGCAAACCTGAAGAGACTGTTACCATGACAACAGATAACAACGGAGCAGAACGGGGAGCTCAGTTTCCTTTCACAAGTCAATTACCACAACAGAGGTGCCAAAACACACACACACACACACACACACACACACACACACACACACACACACACACTGTTTATTCAAAGCTATTCTGTAGATAGATGGTGATGAATGCTACTTGTCAGTGCTGTGTTGTTTACTTCCATGTTAAAGCGTTAGACAAAAAAATAATAATCCCCAAGTTTCACTTTCTTTAGCGTAATTTGAGAAATGATTCATTTTCATACATTTTCCACCCAATCAGAAGAAAATGTTGGATTTACTTTGTTTTCAGTGTCACTGTGTCTCCATTATCCATGTACAACACTACACAGCTATGTGCTAGCTAGCTAAACTCTAACCCCGAGTCTTTAGCTAGCTTACACTCGGCCTCCATGTTTCCCAGTTGCCTAGCAACAGAGTTCACCAATGAACCCTATATTACACTCTACTAACATGCTAGTTCTGGAGAGTAGGGAACAGGGAGCAGGGAGAGATGCGGGAACACACACACACACACACACACACACACACACACACACACACACACCTTTATTAAACTGTGTGTGTAACAGAAATTAAGTTCCTTAAGAACAGCGAGGATTCACGAAGAATGATTCCAAGTGTGTAGAGAGTGTTTTGGGAAAATCTTTTTTTTTTTTTTTTAAATATAATTATTTATATATCATTTAATATGATTTGTATTATTATTTTACTTTCTAATATATAAGAATTTTATTATTTTTCATGCCATTCTTTATTATTTTTTAAGAATTAATTCTATTTGATTTTCTGTGTTTATTTTAGAATTATTTTATTATGTTATATATGTTTTACCTTTTTTTAAAAAAAAAAAAATTAATCTGGACACTCTACTCTAAATCATATAATGCTTTGGATATTGTTTTGGTTTGGCCATAAAAAAATTGTAGATAAATATCAACATGTTCCAATTAATTTCGACTAATTTTTTTTTAAAAACTTGAAAAAGGCCCAGTGAACGCTCGTAATCCCGTCGGCGTCCGTGTCGGTGTGTCCGTATTCCCGTCTCTGACTCCCAAACCTCACATGACTTCCTGTTTTCAGACAGTGTTATAGCATGGAGCTGTGTGTGTCTGTGTGTGATGCTAACGTCAGTGCTGTTACGCTAATGTCTCTGTATCGTCACTGTCTAACAGGCACGTGCCAATAACCTGTTACACCAAGTACCGTGATGTTTAACACGTGATCACTGCGTTCGAGTGAGTTTACACTCCGCTAGCTAACTTAACACGACCTCACACGTGATGTACATAGCTTGCTTAGCTAGCTAGCTATATTATTTATTGTTTTTTTTTTTTTAAATAAAAAAAGTAATCTGATTGTGTTCACCACCAGGAAATTAGCTGTTGCTAGTCGGAGGTCGGTTCTCTCTCAGGCTAGCTAATGAACTAGTGAGTGATAAATAAACGTCACGTACATGACGGTTAAAATGCTGCCCCAATACGACGGATACGTCGTAACTTCAGTATTAGGATTTCGGACACTTGGAAGCAGCGTGACTTTATTTCTGTACTTACGGATTTGGTTCTTGTATTCACGGCTGTGTTTTAATATTTGCGCTATACTTAATATTAGAGCTGAGTCTCAAATCACATACTGCTGTACTAGAGAAATACGAAACAAATGCACCGTAGCATAAAGAGCCGGAACAGAAGGGGCGGGGCTTGTAACAGGTAACAGGACGGACAGAACGATAACCAACATGGCTGCCGGATAAGCTACTAGCTTTGTACACACTAACAATCTCTGCTACTTCCTTTCCAAGTGTTATTTTTCATCGTAACGTCTCTACACACATTTGTTGAGAAGTCGTATACGAAACGTACGCATATGAAGTATATTCAAAAAACAGTTAGACGTCTTTCTTCCGTTTTTACGTCAGACAGTAAATGGGAACTAACTGCAGGTAAGAAGGAAATTTGCGAGTGAAGAACTGAAGAAACGTCGGAGCAGACGTGTGCCATACGATAGTTCTGAGGACTCATCCGAGCCAATCGTTTGGATTTGTCACTTTAACGCATCGTACGTCATTTGCATAGAAATTGAGAAAATCTGGAATCACGGCCCCGTGTCACACACATACAAACACGTACGTAGAAAATGAAAGATCGCCTGTCGCATTATCGCTCGCTAGCGTGAACGTAGGATTAGTGTTTAAATAGAACACACTTAAAAGTCTACATCATATATATATGATATCATTGTGTGTGATTTGGGACTGTACTAATGATTGCTAGCTAACCTGTTACCTAACATTAACTCTAGCTCTTCAGCTAGCTATGGAAGGAAGCTAGCTAGCATGAGAAACGGTTAATCATTCTGGTTTGCTATTGGCTGATCAGAAGATCGAGACGCAGCTTTCAAACATGTTGTGTTACTATGAGAGTATTATGAAAGACATTTACGTAGGTATTTTTACGTTGTATATATTTTGTCTAACGCATTTGTTAATTTAAGGTTCCGCAGGATCTGACTGCAGATCACACACTGCATTCTGTTAGCCAGCTAGCAAACATAAGCTAACTGAACAGTATTTTTGAGTCATGGTCATAACCTTTACTGATAACGCTAACTAGCCAGCTAGCGTAAACCTTACCTTTTTTTTTTTTTGAGTACTCGGATGTTAAAGTGGGCGTGTCTTTGAGTTCATATACAGGCTCGAAGACACGCCCACTGGTCGTCAATCTGCAGACACACCCTTGTAATTTTTTTTTCTCCTGAATTTCCTGTCTTTTATTTAATTTGAACTGTAAATGTAACATTGTTATGTACAAAAAAAAAACAAATGTGACATCAGGAGGAAGTTGTTCTAATTTTTTAAAAGTAAAATATTGTAATAATATTGTAAACCGTTAAAAAAAAGCATACAGAATTATCTTGATGGACAGAAACACGGTTGTAGGTGAAATAATAATGTGTTTTTTACGCGCGTGTCCTGATTTCGCTGAGTAACCGACGTCGCTGCACTCGAAAAGGGCGGAGACTGACGCAAACTAGCAAAATTAGCTAAGCTAGATCACTGATTAAACACAGCATTACTAGCTAGCTAACCTAAAATTAATGCTAGCCCTTCAGCTGTAAGTCAAGTTGTCTGACATTAAGAAGCTAGCTAAGCTTCCTAGGAAGCTAGCTAACGTAATGTATTGCTTTGCCTGATCGGTTTGAGACACAGCCTTCAGAGTTAGCTAACTAACATGCTACTGCTAGCTCACTAGCTAACGTAACATTAATGCTAGCAATTCTGCAGTGAGCTTACCTATCTGACGTTAAGTAGCTACAACATTCTGCTTGATCTGTGCCTGGTTTTAATTTTGTAATGTAATACTTTAGCTAGCTTGCTTTCGAAACACAGTGTTGTGTTAATGTTTGCTAGCTAGCATAACATTAATGCCTAGCTATCTGATGTTACTTATCTATCCAGGCTGACTAAGATGCTATCTATGAGGTAAACTACTGCGGTCTGCCATTCGCTGATCAGATTGAGACACAACTTCAAAGAAAGCTAGTTAATTTTTGCTACTGTTAGCTAGCACATCAGCAGTAAGCAAGGTATACTGTGTCACTTTTCTAGCCAAGATTGCTAGGAAGCTAGCTAATAATCATGAGTTAAACCATTATGATTTGCTACTAGCTATTCAAGTTGATACACAGCCGTCAGTGTTAGATAGCTAAAAATAACATTAATGCTAGCTTTCCTGCAGTAAGCCTAGCTAGCTGATGTTTGCTTGCTAACTGGTTATTTTAGCTAACATTCATGCTAGCTCTTTGACAGCAAGCCTAGCTAGCTGATGTTAATTATCTAAACAATTCTGGTTTGCTATTGGCTGATCGACTTGAATGGAAGCTCCGCCCCCTTCGACGTCACTCTATAAAATCAGGACACGACGCATACTGAAGCTGATGTAGAGTTAATCTTCTCTTCTTCTTCTTATTATTATTATAATTATTATATCTGTACATTACTGAAGTCCCCAGTGTCGGGTGTCTGTCTCGTCTAATGTTCTTGTATATAGAATAAAAAATAAATAAAGAAATGTAAATATTCCATAAAATCATTAAAAAAAAAAAAAACACCATCTAGAGATTGATTCAGAGATGTAAGTGAATAAAAAGTTCTCTCAAAAGACAATCACAGATCACGAGGGTTTTCTTTTTCCTGAATTTACACATAAATGATTTGTGTTGTGCTTTAAATGCTAATCTTACTCTTCACTGCTAATGCTAGCTAGCTAACTAACATGAGACGGGATTTCTGAGAGGATTTTAAGTCATAGCTCTAAATAATCATGATCCTTTTCGCTATTGCTAGCTAGCTAACAAAACCTGAGCTAAGTAGCTAGCATTTCTATCAGGATTTTAATACGTATCTGTAAATCATCTTAGTCTTCACTGCTAATGCTAGCTAGCTAACATGAGCCAGGATTATAGAGAAGTCACATCTATAAAATAATCATAATTTTCACTGCTAATGTTAACTAGCTAGCTAACAAGACAGGATTTTTCAAAGAATTTTAAGTCATTTCAGTAATAAATCAATAATTACTGCTAATACCAGCTAGCTTGCTAACAAGCACAATATAGCCAACATGTCTGTGGAGGATTTTAAGTCTTATTTGTAAATAACATTAATCTTCATTGCTAAAGCTAACTAGCTAACACAAACCAGGATTTCTGAGGATTTTTATGCGATATCTTTTAATAATCATAATATTTACTGCTAAAGCTAACTAGCTAGCTAGCTAAGCCCAAAGTAGCCAATATGTCTGTTGAGCATTTGAAGTCATAGCTGTAAAAAAAAATTAATCTTCATTGCTAATGCTAACTAGCTAACATGAGCCAGGATTTCTGAGAGGATTTTAAGTCACAGCTGTCGAAAAAAATCATCTTTACTGCTAATGCTAACTAGCTAATATGAGCCAAGGTTTCATATCTCTGAATAATCCTCACTGCTAATGCTAGATAGCTAACTTACGCTAATCAGGCATGATTTCTGAGAGGATTTCTAAGATGTTAGAAATAATAAAAATTGATCTTCATTGGTAATGATAGCTCGCTAACATCAGTTAAACAGATTTTTTCCAGAGAATCCAAACTTTATTTTTTTTGTTAGCTAGCTATCCAATTAGCTAACAGTATTCAGCTAAAGCAAATGCTAGGAGGGCAAATAGTTTTATTATAATCTTCGAATTGTTAAATCGTCTTTTCAGCGACAGAAACGACTCACCTTATGTGGATTATTTCAAATTTATTTACACACCGAGGTCATTTTATTCCTCCTTTCCTATAGACGCTAAACGTAAACTAGCTAGTAAAATAGCGTTGAGGAAAGTATTAAAAATGAGCTTTATTTGAGGTTTAATTTCAAAAAGGATGAAGAAATAGTTAACAGTTGCGCTCGAATTTGGATTTACATAACCGAAACTCTGGTCTAAGTGTAATTAGCATGCTAGCTAGCTAGCTAACATATTATGTATTAACATATCAACTGTAAAATGTGTTATTATTTCCAGATCAATTCTCTGTGTATAAAACGTTTGATTAGTCACTGCTTGAAGTTGAATAAACACCAGTTAATTCTGCACGTAGAGAACGACCGGAACTGAAACATCACAAAATGGCCGCCGCGGTTTAGCGCGCCAAGACGGCCGTGTGCGGCTGAAAGGAAACGGACGTAATTGCAGCAGACATCAGTTGAACGTCATTCCCCTCTTCGCTAATGTGTGTTAAAGTCTCCACTTCCTGTTCTGCACTTCATCGGAGGAGTGCACACTCGGGACTGGTAAGTGTTCTACGTTTGAGACGAAGCCGAGGAGAGAATGTTAAAACCCGTATTGAAATGCAGGGAAGGTTCCAGCTGCCGCTTTCTCCGCAGTAACAGCGTCGGAGTGAAGAGCTGCTCACTTACGCCATCTGGTGGACCAACAGCACAACCGCCCCACACACACACACACACACACACACACACACACACACACACACACACACACACACACACACACAGAGAGAGAGAGAACATTCAACACGAAAGACAAAACGCACACTGATAACATAATCCGATAATTATCAAACCTTTCATTTCCTGGTTACGCCACGGCGCTGCTCGATTCTGGATTCTGATTGGTCAGAAGGTGTTGATTAATTTTCTAGAAAGTAGCGCAGCCCCAGATCACAGGTTTACGCTAACGCGCTCGCTCTAATACGTTATCGTTTCTATAGTAACAGTCGATATGGTGATGTTTTTTCTGTACAGGAAATGTTTAATATTTGAAGGAAGGAGTCTCCAGTGTCAGAGGTAAAGCTGTAACGTTCAGGACAGAGGAGTTGCGTTCTCGGTAACGTAACAAACTGCGATTATTGTTTTTTTTGTGTTATGTTAATTTCGAGAGAGAGAGAGAGAGAGAGAGAGAGAAAGAGAGAGAGAGAGAGAGAGAGAGAGAAAGTGCGATACATGAAGTGTGGTATCGCTGTGGTATAAGAGGAATAAAAAAAACTAGGAATAACCAGGAAATGCTGTTATTAGGAAAATAATCAACTTCCTGGTGCTAACAGGAACGCAGTCGCTGATTATTTTACTGCAGCAGCACCACACACACGGTGTTTATTCCTTACACACTGAACACATCAGGAGGATTTCAGGATAAACGTGTAATGAGTTTCAGGGTGGACTTACTTTTTTTTTTCCTTCTTCACATCAGCAGCAGTGTTAAGTATCACGGCATGCCTTAACTACTCTTAACACCGAGAACTTAACGAGGTCCGAGATGTTCAACGTTCAACCGCGAGACATCTTCAAGGTGAAGTCTGAGATCTTTCCGATCTTCACGAGATAAAAAACACACAGGACACTGGAGGTGGTATAAAACTGTCATTACAGTGATTTATTATAATGAACCATGAAAATAACCAACCAGTGTTGTGTCTGTGAGCGTCTGCTCTTCACACACACACACACACACACACACACACACACACATATCACTCACTCTCTCACACACACACACACACACGAAGAATAAAAAATAAATGAGAGAGAGAGAGAGAGAGAGAGACAGAGGACAAATCGAATAATCCCCGGAGACGGAAATAAAAATAGTGCTACGGTCACAGAAACATTCAGCCTTTTATTTTTTTTTTCTTTTCTTTTCTTTTTTTATGCGAAGTGTGCGCTCGTATTTACAACCATATTCAAAAAAAAAAAAAAAAAAAAAAAAAAAGGGATCAAAGTGTGAGCAAAGTGTACAAGTGTAGAAAAGAAAAAAAAAAAAAAAAACAAGCCGATATTTACACTCGTCCGTCTCTGCAGAAAGAACGCTGGAGGAACCACCTATACAATTAAATTACACTTTCTACAAATAACCGTGGAAATTCAAAATAAACCGCTCACGGCGAACAGGAAGTGATTTCTCTCTCTCACACTCACACGGACAGTCGTGACGGACACATTAACACACACGGATCAACAAATACACCGTCTTCCACTCTCTCTCTCACACACACACACACACACACACACACACACACACACACACTCTAAGAAGTGCAGACTCCCGGAGTGGCGAAGCGGCCTAACAGAAAGGTCTCTTCTCAATTTCTGCAGATATTATTATTCATTCTTTTTTTTGTTTGTTTTTTTATCAGTTACATGAAGGATTAAAAAAAATAATTCTGTATTTTTTTCCTCTATACAAAAAGCATTTTTTTTCTTCCGCTATAAATGAAGCGCTAGATAAAACGAATAAATGACGTGAGGATTTCAGAAAGGAAAAGGGGGAAAAAAAAAAAAAAAGAAGTCGACGTGGAATGTCCATCGTACAAGTGCGAAAAAGAGAACGGGGAAAACTGAAAAAACATTAAAAGACGTCTAGTAAGACAGGACGACTGGAAGTGTGTATCAGGGAAGAAGAAGAAGAAGAAGAGGAAGAGGAAGAAGAGGAAGAAGGAGGAGGGAGGGGTTTAGGTTGTGTAATGAGCACCACTGAGCCGCCATCTTGTTTTCCGTAAAAAAGTCTCTCCAGATCGGGTTACGGTCCGTGTAAGTGTACCCTTGCTGCCTCGTCCTGTTTCCTGGGTGTAAAGGTGCATAAAAAATTATTTACACTATGATCAAGTTGCCTATGTTACATTTCGTCCAATCAGCCGCCGCTATTTTCTCATTACGAGTTCGCTTTTTCGGGCGGGTGAAGTGGGCGGAGTCAGTGCCACCCCGTTCCCATGTATCCGGTGTTGTGAAATGCCGCTGAGGAAGGAGGCGGGCCTCGGGTCTGCGTCGCGTTAGGATTGGACGAGGACCCCTGAGAAGGCGGGGTGGGTTGCGGTGGGGGCGGAGGAGGCGGCGGTAACACAGTCTGCTGATAAGAAGAGGGCGTTACCGCTGTAGGGTTGCTCGCGCCCGATTGGTGCAGGAGAGTAGTCTGAAATGCACCGATGTTCTGAAACGACGGCGGAGGAGGCGGGGCTTGTTTGATGGACAGCAGATTGACGGCGGTGCCGCTGACCTGCGTCGGCTGAGAACTCTGAGTCTGGGGGGGCGGAGGTGGCGGCGGGGGAGGGGCGGAGCTCAGGATCAGCTGATGCTGCTGGATCGGAGGAGGTTGCAGATGATTGACATGGATGAGGGTGGGGCCCGGCTGAGGATGAGGTGGAGGCGGAGGGGGAGGAGGGGGCGGGGCCGAGCTGCTCTGGAAGTGGAGCGTGTGGTGAGACTGCAGGAGAGTCTGCGAGCCGGGAGGGAAGGGCGTAGAGACGGCCGCCTTGAACTGCGTAGGGAAGTACGGCGAGGAAGTAGGGGGTACCGGAGGGGGCGGGGGAGGAGGGGGCGGGGCGTTCTGAGGGCTGTACTGCGATTGGTTAGGGGGCGGGGCAGGCAGGAAGGTCCTCTGGCCACGATAGGGCGAACCCTGCGGCTGAGGCTGAGATTTAGGGGAGGGGATAGGGAGGGAAGGAGCGGCGTAGTGCCCTTGGGAGGGGTGCTTGCTGGGAGTCAGAGGGGTGGATTTGCACAGCGGTGGCTTGGACGAGGACGGCTGGACCGAGGGACGGGACTGAGGGTCGCTGTCCTCTTCTTTAGACGAGCGAACGGAGGAGTGGGACACGGAGCTCGGGCCTGAAGACGGAGACTGAGAGAAAGAGGAACACAGTTAGCATGATGAGAGCAGGAAACACACCACTTTATATTCAGGACCGTGTGTGTGTGTTTGACTCGTACTGTGTGCGTTGAGGGACTCTTGCAGCTCTTAGGTGATGGACACTCCCTCGCTACAGCATCACCTCCTTCTGTCTCCCCTCCATCTGTGAGAAAGACAGAAAGATGTTACTGATGTCAGACGCATCACAAAGGCACGAGAGAGAGAGAGAGAGAGAGAGAGAGATAGAGAGAGAGACAGGCTGAGAGAGAGAGATACAGAGAGACAGGCTGAGAGAGAGAGAGAGAGAGAGACAGGCTGAAAGAGAGAGAAAGGGAGAGAGAGAGCGAGAGACAGGCTGAAAGAGAGAGAGAGAGAGAGAGAGAGAGAGAGAGAGAGAGAGAGTGTGTGTGTGTGTGTGTGTGTGTGTGTGTGTGTGTGTGTGTGTGTCTGACCTGAGTCTTTGCGGTGGTCACTCAGCAGCAGGGCTCTGTGGTATCCGCGCTCTCTGGCCTGTTCCACTGAAGTTGAAGACACCCTAAACACCAACACCAGCCATGACACCAGAAATTAAAATATTATGTATAATAATATAAAACGTTCGCGTAACGAAACCCTGAGAGACGCCACATGCTGTGGAACGTACCACTGTCCGTCTCCTCCCTCTTTCTCTCCCTGTTGTGGGGCGTCCGGGTCCTCGCTAGACTGCGGGGTCCTGGTGCCCAGCGTAACCACGGGAACTGCAGAATCAGGCGCTGTTTCCAGGGCGACAGGAAAGACGTCCACCGGGGGCGCTGTTGAAAGCGGAGAGCTGCACTCGATCTTGGAGCCTCCGCTGCGTCGAGCTTCACGCTGCCGCTTCCTGTATTCCAGCAGAGACACCTGGGAAAGAGCAGAGACAGACAGAGAGATGTATGACGACATGAACGTTCACGTGGCTCAGCTCAGTGTTTTAATGCAAGGTGGAGCTCAGGACCACACCTTCTTCTTCTGTGGAGGATTCTGAGCTGCTCCTGCTCCCTCTGAGGCATCCCCGCTGAGCGATCGAGTGAAGGCCGCGTTCCCTCCCTCCTCTGCGGAGGGGTAATAGGACGCGGCCTCGCTGAACGCCCCCATGTCCAGCGTGTGTGACGGCGTCAGGTCCCTCAGGTTGGAGTTAATAGGGGAGAAAGACAGACCTCCTCGCTCGGGGCTCTTGATCCACGTGTGGTAGGATGCAGACGGCGCCTCTGTAGTGCCTTCTCCCTCCGTACCCTCCTCTAAAGGTGCCTCGTGGGGCTCAGGTAGTGAGGGGGCGGGGCTTTGGGACTCTTGAGGCGCAGTTTCGGGAAGCTTCCTAATAGGAGAAGCCAAGAGCGACGGCGCGCGATCGACCTGAGAACGACACAAGTAAAAAAAAAAAATCACATGACGAAGAAGCATCTGGTGCCTGAACTATAAAGAAAAGTTATAAGAAATAAACGTGAGCATGACTAGAGCACTGAGATTGAGCTGACCTCTTGTGTGCTGGGTCTTCGGCTAGCCTCCGGTGAGCTGTCTATCGGCGGCTCGCTCTGCGCACACGCAATTTTCATCTCCATGAATAACACACAGATTTAACAACATGGACACAACTAATGACCCACTAACACAAATAAACAATATGAAAGACTTTAAAAGATCATAAAGCGGTTTAATCCGGTTTAAGATGAACATGTGATTAGTCAGAGCCGTGGTGTGTGTGTGTGTGTGTGTGTGTGTGTGTGTGTTTACCTCTTGTGGCGCGGTGTGTGTGGGTGTGGAAGGTTCTGGAGATGTGTTCAGGAGCTGAGGTGTTAGCGGGGCGTCGGAGGGTTCAGGTCGTGTTGGTGTAGCACACGGAGAGGTGTACGGTGTGGACGACTCCGACACACACGAGTCCAGCGGAGACAAACGTCTTTTCTTCAGCGGCGTGGGCAACTCTGACCACACACACACACACACACACACTTTAATATGGTCTGTATGATTAAACATCACTTGTACTATTACTGTTGCTACTTTTCTACTACTACTAATAATAATAATGAAAATAATAGTTTAAACAATGTACAGAGAAAGCAAAACCAAAAATGAAACTACTTGGATGAAAAGAATAAAATACACAGAAAATAAAAGAGACAATAAAAGAAATTCAAAGTAATACAGAGCAAGAAAAATAGAAATAGGAGTTTCCTTAAAATCACACAAAAAGATAAACTAAAATTTAAAACAACAAAAAAAAAACAGCCAGACAAAAAATATATATATAAATTGAACACAGAAAGAAAGAAAGATAACAAAACTGTTACAGAACAGTGTTGGTTCTAGTGCCCCCTGGTGTTTGAGGTGTGTGTTACCTGGGCAGGTGCCGTTAAGCGAGATGGGACTGTCAGTGTCTCCGTTGATTGGCGGGGTCAGCGGTCCTTCAGCGGGCATCAGGAGGGTTCGGCCTCCTGGACTCAGACTGCCTTCCTCCTCTAAAGCCTGCTTCAGCCAGCGCTATACACACAAACAGCACAGGTTCAAGTTTATGACCAAGTTCCCTATACTTATTCATAAAAAACACTTTACTAATATTTACATAATCACAGAAAGCAAGCCTAGGGTTAACCAGTTTTAGTGAAAATGTACTATATATTTCCCCACTTTGGTGCTTGGACCCCAAATAATCGCTAATAATATCTAAAGGCTGAGGAAGTGAGATGTGCTTGACGTACCTTTTTGCAGGAGCCAGAGGTGGGCGGAGTATCGGAGAGCTCTCGCGAGCGGCGGCGAGCAGCGGGCACCGCAGGGGTGCTGGGACTGCGATTGGCCTGGAACGGAGAAGAAAATCGGACGTAGTGCTTGGGCGTGCTGTAGACGTGTGGACTGCAGGCCATCCCGGGCAGAGAGTTGAGCTGCGTGGCTAAAACTTCGGGATCAGTGCTGATCCTCAGCGGCCGATCAGGAACGGGCTCGGGACTGCGCATTAACACACGCTGCTCCTGCTTCTCCACGCTCAGCCACTCGTTCACTAAGTGCTGTAGAGGGGGAGAAATACGAATGAGATGACAAATTAGAAAGAAAGACAAGAAGAAAGACAGAGAGAGAATAAATGAAATGTAAGATTGGGTAATTAATACAGAATTTGGTAGTGAAACTCATAACTTCCCACAGAGTATCTACAGGTTCAAGGATAATGCTGTCTGAAGGTTGCCCAGAGACTACGCCAACCATGGCAATGTAAACCTGAACACCTTCCAGAGATGAGGCCAACAATGACAATATTGATCTGACTGTTGACCCAATGTTGATGTTTAACCAATTCACCTGAGATTGGACCAATAATGTCAATGTTGACCTAAATGTCAACTGCATACTGGGTCAACGATGACCACGTTGACAAGAACGTTGCCAGAAATCGGGCCAACAATATCAATGCTGATCCAAATGTCACTCAGAGATCGAGTCAACAAACTTGACTTTGACCCAACACCGTCAGAGCCAAAAACGACAAGGCTGACCTGAATGTTTTCCAAATAATGGTGCTGACAAGACAAGATTGGCTTGATCCAAACATCACTCAGAGATGTCACTGTTATTGCTGATCTAATTTCTAGACCAAAACTGGGTCAAAAACCCAATGTTGGCTCGAATGTGCTGGCCCATCATTGTTAGAGATCTGGTCACCAATACAGTTTGTCGCCCGAGTACTGTCCTTTGATGAGGCAAACGATATTGACGTTAAGCCAAACACTGTCATGATATTTGGACAACTATGCTGATGATGACAAATATGAAGATTGGGCAAATGACAATGATATCAACCCAAATTGTCCAGATCGGGGCAACAAGATCAATGTTGGTCCAATCACCGTCCACTGGTGTCACTGTCGCTGCTGACCCTACCTTGGTCCAGAGATTGGATCAGCGATGATGATGATGATGATGATGTTGACCAAACGTTGTCTGGAGATCAGGGCAATGTCTTCAATGT
The DNA here is from genome assembly GCA_033441825.1 of Pangasius elongatus. Lineage (NCBI taxonomy): Eukaryota > Metazoa > Chordata > Actinopteri > Siluriformes > Pangasiidae > Pangasius > Pangasius elongatus. The sequence goes on from JAKKZN010000018.1 coordinate 1,361,734, forward strand.
TGATCCAAATATCGTGCGGAGATCAAGTCAAGAATGTCAGAGTTGACCCAAACAACTGTTAGAGATCTGGACAACAATGGTGATGTTGACCCCAATGGAAATCAGGCCAAAAAACACTGACTCGAAAGATTGCCATTGTATTTCTGATTGAATTGAGATCAAGTCAACAGCATCAATATTGAATACATCATCATCCAGAGACTGGGGATTCTAATGCTGTCTTTAGATGAGGAAAAGAACAGTGATGCTGAGACAAACTTCACTTTGAGATTCCCACCTCAAGATTGGGCCAATGATGATGCTGACGATGATGATGATGATGATGATAGTGATGTTAAGTCAAATCATCCAAAGATCGGGGCAACACAGTCTGTCAATTCAATCTCTGTCCAGAGGTATTTTTGACATTGTTCACGCAACCGTTGTGATCAAACATTGTCCTGAGATCGGGCACCTACGTGAATCCAATCATCATGTTATTGTAATCGTTTACACGACCTTGGTCTGGAGATCAGGCTATCTGTGTTGATGTTGATAATGATGTCTGGATATATGATTAACAATAATGACACTTACCTGAACATTGCCATATTTTAATGTATTTGGGTTAAAATAAGTTAATGCATATTTCTAATCTTAAAGTTCACCAGTTTTAGTGAGCGGCTCCTTAAAGACCGAAAGGTGTAATGTCAATGGTGTAAAGAGAGGGTTCCGTTTTACCTTTTTCGTTTTGGGATACTTGTGCCCAGGTGAGGTGTGAGGTGGGCTGGCAGTGGCGTCTGGGACGTGAGTAGGTGGAGCTTCAGCCTCGGGCACCGCTCCCGTCTCCCCATCTTGTGTTTCCGCCATTAGCTGGGTTTCGAGAGCGTCTCCGGGCGACGCTGGCGGTGGGTCGGAGCAGGCGCTGGCCGTGCGTGTTCGTCGTCTCTGCTGCCCGATGTGTGTCCGGTTCCGAGAGAAGCTCTTCCTCTGCTTGTTCCGGCTGACCTTCGCTGCCTTCTGAGCTGCTTCCTCCTTTACCGGCTCCAGCAACGGCTAAACATCAAAAACACAACCATAGACCGAGTCAGAATAATCTAAATTATATTGAAACGCCATCTAAGAATAAATCTAAACGTGTTGCCTACCGTAGCAGGTGACTCAGCCTCTGGAGTAGCAGGAGGCTCTTCTTTAATTTCACTCCGAGTTCCCACCTCTCCCTTGGTGCCGATTCTTTCCAGAGCTTGCTCCCTCCGTTTCTCCCTCTTCTCCATGCGGGCAAATGCCTGAAGGATGGCCTCCATCTTCCTCTCTTCACGTGTCTATACAAACATCAAGACAAAGCAAGAGGGGGATAAGGAGGTGTGAGAAACTGCTTGGAGTCGTGGAGGCAGGAGACCAGCAGCAGAGAAAGGGCAGAGAACAGATAGCATCAGAGCTTTTTTAGAAAATCATTTTGGGGCCAACAAACTATAATGTTCCTACCTTGCTTGTAAAATAATAAAAATATAAAGTATGCGTTCTTGCTTGTCTTCTCCTACTGAGATCAGATCCCACACTGAAATACCTAGCAGTGGTGGCTCAATGGCTAAGGCTCTGGGTTACTGATCAGAAGATCGGTGGTTCAAGCCTCAGCACTGCCAAGCTGACACTGTGCAAGGGCCTTAACCCGCTCTGCTTCGGGGGCACCATATCCCGCTCTGACCCCAGCTTCCTAACAAGCTGGGATATGCGAAGAAAAAAAATTTCATGGTGCTGTGAAATTATGTGACAAATAAAGGCTTCTTCTTCTTAGAACAGTTCAAGAAGTGATTTCCTGATCCTGAAGGAACATCGAGGACAGATCAGTCTGTGACTCACCAACAACTTGAAAAACTTCAGCCACGGTCATTTAACCAAAATTTCTTGTCAACTCGGATACATTTACAGCAGTTACTTCAGCTGTCACTCACAGATGGAGAAGTCAGAGTCAAAGCTCTCATTCAATTCCATTTTAATCCACACCATCTACATAAGACGTGTAAACACACTTGCTTTATGCTTTGTCTCTTTTTACCCCCCCATTTATTCACGTGACATGTAAATGATATAGAAACCCACTGAGATTACAAAACCACACCTTCTATATGATGTCTCATGTCACATTTTTTGGTGAACGGTTTTGTCATTAGAGCTGTGCAGATCGCTACGGAAAAAAACAGGCTTAGTAATGAAGACTTGAGAGCAGACCAGACTTAGCAACACGAGTTTATTTATTTGGGAGAGCTCTACCGAAAGGGGCTTGGCCGGGAGCAGGCATAGTTAGCCACAGGAGATTCTGGTAGCTTTCAGACTAGGCTTATTCCATATATCTCGCAAAAATAAACAAAAATAATGGCAAGAAATGGAAACTAACATCCTCATAACTGAAACACTGGAGCTGCCAAAACAGATTAAAAGTGATGTACCCTGTCACTCGTTCTCCTGTCAGTAACGAGCACAGAAACGCAGCTGAAGTGGTGTGCATTTGGGCTAACATTCAGCTAGTCTGCTAGTGAGCGAGCTTGCTAACTAGCCAGTGCTAAAGTTTCAGCAGAGGTCATGTACAAGTGGAGCCACATGAGCTGTCATAAAACCAAATATAGAAAAACAAAATGTGGAACATGGTACATTTTGTTCTGGTTTATAAATCTAGAGCAAAGCTTTAAAAATCACGTTGTGCTCCTGATGTCTACAGTAATGTCCACTTGATCCCTCAGCTAGGAAACGTCACTACAGTCCTTCGGATGATCATAGTGATCCAACCGAAGGGAATTAGAGAGAGAACGTGGAAAACAGGGGGATGTGTTTAAAGCAGCAGTGGTACAGAGGGTTATTGTGTTTTCTCCGTCATTAGTAGCTGAGCAACACTACAGCATCCTGTCAGTATGACTCAGCAATGCAATGTGACAGCTGGGACAGTTCTCCAGAGAGAGAGAGAGAGAGAGAGAGAGAGAGAGAGAGAGAGAGANTGTGACCTCATGGTTTCAGAATAGCAGGCTTTCAGCAGTTGGAAGATGTTAAAAAACTGCTAGTGGGAGACGGACAGGAAGGTTTAATCTCGGACAGATTCAGCACCTGAAATAACCGACAAATACCGTGATCGCTCATTGACGTATTAAATCACCCGGGATTCTGACAGCATGTTAACGGTCTAGCAACGCTAGCACAGTTAGCGTTCTCCTCCAACTGGAAAGATGAGGAGGTTTTGCGTGTCGCAGAGGAAGTACGTACATCTGTTCTGCTGAGGCTGATCGCTGCTTTGTGATAAAAGGACACAGGTGGAAAGAGCTGTGTATGAAGAAAGGGTCCAAGAAAATGCCATTTCCATTCCTGATACCGTTTCAGTCATTTCTATTGATGCTGATGTTCTTTTCCACTTGCGGGAACTGAAACAGACTTCACTGGGATATGTATATATCATAAAGTATCCCTGAGAACAACCATCTTCACTGTGAAGCATGGTGGTGGTAGCATCATGATCAGCGTTACCCTTGGTCTCTCGGTCACTCTAAACTGCTGGATGGTCTCTGGAGAGAACCAAGGTGAAACGATTACGTTTAATGTTGATTCAGAGTTTGTTTTTTTTTATAACCGAACCCCTGAATGATACTCTTCCAGAACTTTGTCCATGACTTGCTTTGAGAGCTCCATGACGCTGTCCTGGAGTTCTTCCATGAAAAGGTGTATATATAGACATCACATGACACCTTAAGCTCACACAGATCGACTCCATTTAACTAATCATGTCAGTTCTGATGGAAACTAATGTTTAATATTTAAGCAAGGTGCAGTACATCATCCCCATAACCAGTCCCTGATCGTTTGAACCCAATACTCATCTCGAATAGGTTATGGGAGAAAATCCAATATAAATATATAAATTATACACAGCTTAAGAATGCACAAGTAGGAGTTATGCACAAAGTGGTGTTCCCCAAAAAAAATTACTTTTTTGAGTGGGGAAAAAAATGTTGAGTTGTTGGAGAAGAAGAGCAAAGTGAACACTGATGGAACACTGATGGAAGGTTAAAGGTGAAAACAGGAAAAGGAAAAATCTGGACTATGAAATCTGGAAGGCTGATCAGGGTTAAGCAGAGGAAGAAGCACCAGCGAGGCAGCAGGTGGCAGTAGAGGCTCAGTCACACACACGTACCTCAACACACACGTCAACACACACCCACAGGGGGGCAAAAAGGGATGCCTGCGAAAGAGGGAGGGGAGGGGGGGGGGTTTGCAGCAGAGTTTCTGTGGAAACCGTGAGCGAGCGAGGGAGCGAGGGAGCGCCGCGGCGACACCAGCGTCCACCCCGGCGGCACGCACACACTTACCATCTTCCTCCTCCTCTCTGCCATGTGCTCCTCTGTCTCCATCTCTACGTCATTGCTAATGGAGGTTTTCTCGTCTAGATCCTCAATTAACTCAGGATCCTGTAAGAGGAGGAGAGGGGCCTTATTCATCCTCTGCCTTCATTCAGCACCGGGAGAGAGGGATGACACAGAGGGAGAAAGAAAGAGAGGAGGAGGAACGATGGGGAGCCGTCGGCGAGCGAGACCGGGCTCGGACCGGGTCGGAGTTTAGGGTCAAGTGTCGGCCCGCTTTATTCTGTCCATTATTTATTCATTCATGTTCCCCAAAGGAGGCATCACACAGCACATTTTTCTTTTATTTATTCTTATTTATTTTTGTCGTCTCTTATTTAATGTATTTATTATTATTTTAATGTCTTTTTTTCCTATTTACTTCAGATTTTAATTCTAAAGTACAAGGAACCTTTTATAATTTTTTCCATTTAAAAAAAATTCTCTTTATTTTATGCATTTTCATATTTTTATTATTTTTATTTCAGTAGCATGTAATATTAAAATAATTCTTTCTTTCACAAAGAATAATCAAAAACAATAATTCTATTTATTTTATATATTTTTTATTAATTTTGTATTTATTTTGTTTAATTTAATTAATTTAAATTTTATGTAATTATATTTTTTTTACTGGTATTAAATGACATTTCATTTTTCATTTCTTTGATTTTAGTTTTTGTCCTAATTTTATGAATTTTTCGACTGTTCTTTCCCGCCACAGCAACTCCATCATCACCTGCATGAGGTTTCCTTTATTTTATGGATTGTAATTTTTTTGTTCTGTCAACGAGGGAAGATGCACGTCTTTAAGGAAGAAAGGGAAAATGTGGACAGATTATCATGACACCAGCGCTTTAATATTTTTTTTTATAATTGTTTAAATAACAGTTTAAATGTATTTATGGTAAAGCTCATTTGCTGAAACAACATACAATCAGTAATGAATGATGCATCAAATATCACAGATTTATACTGTGTGTGTGTGTGTGTGTGTGTGTGTGTGTGTGTGTGTGTGCGCTGATCAGTGGAGCGCATGAGTGGTGGCTGCTGTCGCATTTCAACATCGCTGCTGCTGCTGCAGGTGACCTTCATCACAATCCACATAACATTCAATTTGCCAAAGACCTCGTTTAACTGCTTTCTCAAGGATTATTAAAAAATCGTCTCGGTTAATTTACTGTCCGGAAAAATGATCCACACTAAAAGAGTCCAAACTAAAATGTAAAAAAAAAAAAATAAAAAATACAGAAAAATGACTCAGGAGAACAAAAACGAAAAAAGTATCTATTAAAACTAGTATCTAAAAAATTTCTCTAACTAGAACGAGTAGAACAAGCCTAGTCCTATTTGTTACTTCACACAGGTAGGATACTACTGAAGAACAACTCTTTCACACATTTGACCTTGCTGTGACCTTGACTCTGTCTGGATCAATTCCAAACCCTAATCAGTTCATCTGCCAGTTATGATAATTCTCTGTAAATATTCAACCACACTGGTCTTGAGATACTGCGCTAAGGAGAATCCCGTACGGCATGAAACCCAAAAAACGTAGCGCCACTAACACTTAGTGATGGAGGCATAAAAAAGATAAAAGAAACTAATCGAGAATTAAAAAAATAAATAAAAAAAATTCGGAGAATAATCCGGAGTAAAAAACTATCAAAATAAAACTGAAACTATACAACCGTAGAAATAATTAAAATAAGCCTCTATTAAAATAATAATTAAAATGACAGACGCAAATTCAGCAACAAACAATAATCCAGACTAAACTATTTCCTAAAAAAAATCCCCAAAAACCTAAAAGAATGATTGGACAACTAATCCGGGATAAAAAAATATTCACAAATCTATCCAGAAAGATAATCTAGACTTAAAGTTCCATAACACTGCACAAGACAAAAACTATACCAAAAAAACAAAACAAAAAAAACCCAAGTCAAAAAATTTCTAGAGAGAGTACTCCAGGCTAAAGAACTACCCGAGAGAGTACTCCAGGATAAATAACTACCCGAGAGTATCCCAGGATAAAGAACTACCCGAGAGAGTATCCCAGGATAAATAACTACCCGAGAGAGTATCCCAGGCTAA
>JAKKZN010000018.1:1421334-1435112 GCA_033441825.1 Pangasius elongatus
CACATTTTTTAGTATTAAGTCATCTAGCAGTGGCAGTTTTATAAATCACAAGGGACGCCATCTGCACAGTCTACATTTCTGTCATTCATGCATTTAAGCAGCTATAAGGATTTAATGTATGTTCATAAATCTTTTACTTATGTACAATTCTTATTTAGTTGCTACTTATGTACAGTATGTGTGTCTTCTCTTTATCCATATGATGAATATAAATAATCCTGATGAACGCATGCATTACTTTCCACCCCAGTTGTTTCCCTTATACTTTTACCATCCTTATATGGTTGTTGTTTCTTGTTCCTGTTTTCTACTGATTGCTTGCACCTGTTCTCTGTCACTCTGTCGATCAGTTCTTCATGTTCTTTCATCAGTTTCAGTACAGTTTCAATTCCCTACCATCTTCCATTAGTTCAAGGGAAGTTTATGTACTGTTCCGATGGGATTAGTTTTATGGGTATGTGTCTGTTAAGTAATGATGTCAGAGGACGTCTGTAGTACTTATAATCGTTTCACACAGGATAAATGATGTATAAATCATCACGGCCTTTTTGTTTCATATCGTTTTGGTGGGAGACGATATATACGATATACGATATACACTTAGGATGCGGCAACATGTCTGTGCAGTCCCAACTCTTTTTCCCTACTTTTGCATCACCGTTCCCATGGCGATGAACACCATGTGCTCATGTTTTGGTTTTCTATTTTAGTCCTGCCTAAACCCCTGTCCTGTCATGGGTTTGTTACCCAGTTGTGTTCACCTATTATAATAGCCAGTTTAAGTAGCCTGTGGTCTTTGGCTACCTTTTCTCCCCCCCCTTTCCTTTCCCCTGCTTCTGGGTGAATGTGGTACCATGGCAGATAATTTCCAAGGACTTCCAGAATGTATCTTTACTGTGAAACCCACTTGATTTTCCAATGTTATCATTTCTGTCCCCATCACTTTTCAAAGTAAAGTTATCCCAGCGTTTAGTTTAGCTTATGATGGTCAACTGAGCGCAAATGAAAAAGGACTATGAAAACAATTTGAATGTAACCATAATTATTTTAGCATGGCTTCAGCTAGTCTTCAGCTTTGCATAAGCTTTTAGATAAATGAGCAGCCATATGTCATTGTATTTAGGGCTCGCTTGTCGTACTTATCATGTATCAATGACTGAAATGGAATGAATAGAATAGAGGAAATGTCGCACACACGTAAAACTTATTACACAACCCCTGGGTCCAGTACTGGTTTTAACACACCCTTGTCGACTTCCTCTCATGATTATCATGCAGTGTGCATCACTTCCAGTATAATTCTAGTTAATTCTTGGATACTTATACACTCTGTTTTGCTTTAAGCTATGTAATTTGTGTACTAACTAACTTGCAGAGTAATGAAATATGATCCTGGAAGATATTCAAAGGATTCGGCCAAAATAAAATGGAGATCTGATGATAAACAGTTGAGAAACCTTGCTCAGGTCTTTCATGTTATTGATTTTTGTTGAACACATTTCTTCTGCATGCAAGAAGCTCGTTAGGAGTCATAAAGCTAATTGAGTTGGCTTAGGTCATAGCCATTTTAGTAATTAAATTGGAGCAATCGCCCCACAGGAGAGTGTTTATTAGGTTTAGGTAAATGTGGAAACTGCTTGGTGTGCAGTATGTATGGCGTTTTCTCACTGTAAACTGGAACAAAGGTGAATTCTCTCAGTAATACACGATGAAAACATTAAAAAGTAGGAGTTAATTTAATTCTGACTTCCCTCTATTTCCCCAAAGAAGTAAGACACAAAAGACAAAATAAAGCTGAGAGAGTTTTTGGTTGTGGTCCCAGTTTCTCAGCGTGATTCCTAATTGTAAGGTAAAGCAAAGACTGTAAGCTCATAAACAACATGGAAATCATTTTATGAAAATAAATCTCAGTATACTAATGCCAATTCTGATTTCTGCTCACACCTAGCATGCAGTGTTGTTATTTAGCTCAGACACATAAACTGTGATATGGAGAGATAGGACCCTTGGGTAGAGGCATGAGGCCTTCAGGTATGGGATTGAGATGATGTTGGGGAATTGGGGAATGAGGTTAGGATGGAGATGGGGTCTTCAGGTAGGGGACTGGGGCTCTTGTCTATGGGAATCACTAGAGGAAACGTCTATAAGTCGGGGATTGGGACAGAGATGGGCTCTTCAGTTATGGGATTGGAACCTTCACGTAGAGGATTTAGATGATGGAGATTTTTGGAAAGGGGTTGGAAAGGGTTTGGAGATGGGGCTTTCACAGATTTAGATGATAATGGAGATTTTGGGAATGGTGATCTGGAATGGATGTGGGACCTTCGGCGATGAGATTGGGGCCTTTGGGAATGAGGTTTGGACAGAGATAGGAACTACATGTATGAGAATGGAACAGGGAGGGGACCTTTGGGTCTGGAGTTGGGGCCTTTGGGGACTGGGTTGGAACAGATATTGGACCTTCTTGTATGGGAATGGGGCCTTTGGAAACGGAGTTGTGATGGAGTTGGGGTCTTCAGGCTCTCTGGGACAGAAACTGGACCTTCAGGTATGGGATCAGGGCCTGTGATTATGGCATTGGCACAGAGATGGAGCCTTGGGGAAGGTGGTGTGGACAGAGATGGAGCACCATGAAGTTGGTTTGAGGAAAAAGATGGGGCTTGTGCAGACAGGGTGAGGATGAACATGAGGCCTTCACGTATGGGGCATGGACAGGGATGGGAATGGGGTTTTTGTATATAGTGTGTGGATATGGAGATTGCTGGTAAAGGCTGGGGACAGAGATGAGATGGAGAAAGATGGAATGGAGTAAGGATGAAGATGAACCCCTATGGAACAAGATGGATACAGAAATGCAGTTGGGGATAGAAGGGATTTTTTTGTGTAATGTTGTCTTGGCTGAACTGTTTCTTTAATCTGACAGCATGTCTTGATGCTCCTGAGCACTGAGTGGGTCTGTAGGCCTTCTATGTGTGTTATGTGTATTTAGCGGAAATATTTTAGGAATCTGGAAAATGGGACTTTGGCTAGCAAACCTCTCTCGAACATTAACTCCCAGTCTCTCATGTCATCTGAGAACAGGAGCGATATGGGTGTGCTGTTCACATGGAATGAGAGTAATGATAGGCGTATGATACTCAACATTTCTATACTCCACTGTTATCATACCAGTGAATATTTGGACTTATGAGTTCCTATTCCATATTAGATATGCTTCAAATATATTTTAAATCCAAATAGTGCACATACATCTGGTTCTTATTTTAACTTGTAAATTTCAGAAACTCGTAAACTGATAAAGGCCTGGCTTTATAGAGGGTTAATAAAGGTGCTACATGCGGAATAAATCCTAGTGCTTGATGTTGTAGAGATTTGAAGGCGTGACCCTGCAGCTATTGATTAACGTCTGGAGCTAAAACTCTTCTGACAGTCCGTGGTGGATTAGGGGACGGCTGGTACGAATAAATAACGGCAGAGTTCAAAGTGTAGCTGGAAATCAGTGCTGTGATCTCAGGGTCACATGGACTTTCTTTTAAACATAATGACATGTTAAATTGATCGTTCTTAAACTTCATTAGTTTGTCATGGAAAAGTACAGTGATGTGCAGGTTTCATTAACAGATCAGTAAACCTAATTAACTGGCAGCTGTGTTTACATACAAGGATATTTATCATTTATCTGAATTAACACATGTTGAATGAACTGTTTGTGTAAGCTTGAAATCCAAAGCTATTTGAGGTACATAAGTGTTCAGTCACATGATTTATGCTTCTAACAGCCATTCCTCTCATTAAACTGATTATCCATCTGCTTTATTGGATAATTTCTCGTTGGGATGTGATTAATCAGTTTCTATCTCTGCATTTACAAACAGAGCTAAAAGTGTTTTAAAAGTGCATCGCAAGTGACGCGGTGCACGGGGAAATGATATGACATCATCATCTATATTAGTTCCAGAGCCAGTGAGTGATGAAAATTAAATATATATAAAATATACACAGGGTCTGGGTCCTAAAGTTTGACAGTAGAATTGTAGTTGAAAGCAGGAAGTGATGTGGATGAACCTGATGTTGCTGTTTCACAATTTTCTTTTAATTATGAATGAGATCGCAGAAGGTAATGATGCGATTTAAAGTAAGTAAACGATGATTTGGATAGATATTCACAAAAAGATTTCGGGTGAGACAAACTTCCATGATTTCTCAGCTACATTAGCATCACGGCACCGGTGCAGAACTTCAGACACCAAACGTAGACTGACACAGACTACATGTTGGCTAAATATAATTTTCGCTGAACTGCTGCTTTAAAAACCCAAACCATTAGCCTCTTTGTCCCCTTTGAGCCAAGCTAAAGCTAATTGATTTGCACAGTGCTGACGACAGGGTCACCGGGCCCATCCTGATTTATATAATGATTGGTCATGGCCTGGCTGCCGTGACCTTTAACCACAGGAAGCATATAAACCGGCAGGATGTTTATCCAGGGCAGATTGGTAACAGGTCCCAAACGTCTCGTTCTGTGGCTCTGCTGTACCTGGTGAGAGAAACGTATCTTTGTTCTATGCTAATTCATTCAGCGTGGATGAGATGGAGAGGATTTTGTGACTCGTGAATTGCACTGCATTATACACAACGTTCCAGGTCATTCGTAGTGCTGATTAAATTCAATTAAGCCTCACCGTGCAGACACCGTGTTCCTGAAAGACGATCCCAGATGGCTTCCTTGAGGGAAAAGTTGTTTCTACAGACTTCAGTGAATCACAGAGAGGAAAAGATGAACTCAGACTTAGAAGATAAGAACACTTACAGTTCAGGGAACAGAGAAAAAGAGGCAACACACCGCATTACAGTGGGATCTGCACTAAGCCACCAGGTTATTCATTTATATATGCATTTATACCAGAGAGGTGAAACTTAGTGAAGAACATTGTGGAAAATAATGAAAATAAAAATAAAAATAAATTCTGTAGAATAAAACCACTTCTAAACAACAAACTCACATTTCTGCAGAACGTGGTTTTAGTGCTTGAGCCTCGACACAGTGAACTCCTGAACCTGTCTCATATCTCAGGAAGTCTGAGACATCCCGAGTTCTGCTCAGGTGAATGAGTCCTGGGCATCTGTGAGGCGGCGTTTAAAGGGTATCGGGGGACGGCGGTGGTCCGGGTCGAGGTTCTGGGGGGTCGGGAGGTCACTGAATGATTACAGGTTGGCTGGTTCGGGTCCGTGTCAGTGGTTCCACTGGGACGGTTTTCTGTTTCGGACATCTTGCAGGACAAGTCGAGCTGACAGCACACATCTGTACTCAATGACAGGAGTGACAAAGGATACGGCTTGACCTTCGATCTCGCTAGGAGAACCTAGCATTCATTATGCAGGAGTTTGGTTTTGGGAGCACATGTGCTCTGACAGGTAGAAGAAAAATAGATATGTTTGTTTGTATTTTACTGGTATTTGAAGTAAAGCTGGATGTACTACCCGTACACTTACGCATGGCATTAATAAAAACACACACACACATTTTGGAACTTATTTTAAAATTAGTGAGAAGTGTACATTTTATTTAGTGAATAAACCATTCTGATATATGCACTGCCACTTTACTTCTATTCATTTTTCTTTATTCTTTCCTTTTCTCATATTAACTCTATACAATACTGTATATCCCTGTTCATTTTTATCGTTGTTTACAATATTTACACTTCCACTGTAATTCCACTCAAGTCTGCTGCTTATATCTACAATGTTTATACCCCACTGCACTATGACATCACACTCTTAGACTGTATATATATTTTTTTCCTATACTTATTTTACTTAATTTATAATGATACATGATGCTTTTAGTATAAATCTAACTCTCTGGGCTGCTGTAATATGTGAATTTTTAGTTAAAATTAAATCGAATTGAATTAAAATAGAGCGCAAACACACAAACCATTCCCTGTTCAAGTAGTGAAAGCTGTAAGACCACTGTTGCTAGGCAACTGGGAACTATAAACACTGAGCAATAGCTAGCTAATAGCTGAAGATAATTTATTTAGTTGGTAAATAAACAACATAAAAGCACAGTGACAGTGGAAATGAGACAAAGCAGTCTGGAATATCAACATTTCCCTCAGATATGATGGTAAATTACAAATAAATGACACAGTGTGGCTAAGATGACAATTTATCTAGCTAGCATGAAGCAGCTAAGTCTCTTATACACTGTGCTAAGACACATTGATGGGGAAATGAACCAAATCAATGTGGAACATCAATATTTCCCACAGATGTGTTGAGAAATCACATCAAAGACAAGACACCATGTGGCTAAAACTATGATTCATTGAGCTAGCACGCAATGTAGTCACAATGACCGTTGAAGTGAGACAGAACTATCAGGGACATCAACATTTACCTCAGATTTGTTGATAAATTATGGAAAAAAGTCTGAACCATGTATCATGTCTTATTGAGAAACAACGACGTTGCGTGCACTCAGTGCTGTGGGGAAATTTTGATTTCTGGGTCTTCACTGATTTCTTAAGAGTTGAGGAGGAAATCCGCATCCCTTTCTCTTTTTCTTCCTCTTTCTCTCTGTCTTTCTTGAGTCCATTTCTCTCTTTCTTCTAAAACCAATACAATTCCCATTATAACCATTAAAACCATTACAAATTCTATGTGTGTTTCTATTGTTTTTTTCAGCAGGGAGTGAAGATAATTATCCTCACCTGATGTGCTAAGCTTTGACTTAGAGCTTGCTAAGTTATGGAGCTAGCTGCTACGCTATGGGACACTTAGTCCATGTGTAAATGCTTAAATAGTGAATGAATTTCAAAGAATTACTTCACAAGTGTTAAATGAATGTTTCATTAATAACTTGCTGGCTGATTTTAAAGTTTCTTACGATAATTCTAGCTAATTTTATGTTAGATAATAGTTAAAGATAATACACCTTAGAAACAAAACAGTACTCGTCCCTGTCGATCTCAACTGGAATTATGGATACAGTGTAAAATGATTTAACTTACATAAATGGACTGTAATTATTTTTTTAGAGTAAAGCTTTTAGGTAAAAGATGCATGCTAAAGGTACAAAACATAAAGACACCACTACTCTTTTTTCCTTAGAGTGTAGCTAAAGCTATGAGTGCTAACTCAATCCTGATCCTCACACAAACCTGAACTCATCAGAACTTGTTATATGATTTGTCTTGTGCATCTGCAAGCGTTCGATGCTGAAGTAAATCAGTCATTCGTTCATTTCTGTTGCCATAACGTGAGCTGACTCTAAACGCTGACCCTTCACCTTGCCACTCTGCAAATCTGAATACATTATGAGATCGAAAGACTTTGGGAAAGTTCACTTTCAGGTCATGTCTGGGTAAAATGGAGATTTTCAAAGAGTCCTATTGAGGTGATCTACATAAATTAGGAACTTTTGCTTGGGCAAATATTAAAACTAGCACCTCTTGTTTGCCATACAGTATGGTGGCATTAGTATTTGTACTTTAAAGTATGGGAAAACCATTGCTAGGCAACTGAGACATAAAGAACCTGATGCTAACAGTTTACCTAGCTTGCGCATATCTGTTAAGTCTTTTATACAGACAATGTAAAGACACAGCGATGGTGGAAATGAGACAGAACTATCAGAAATAACAACGTTTTCCTCAGATTCGTTGGTAAATTAAAGTAGAACAAAAACACTGTATGGTTAACATTATGATTTATCAGGCTAACATGGAGCTTTTATACAGATAATGTAAACAGAATTGTGTCAACAGAAATATCAAGAATATCAACATTTACCTCAGATTTGTTGGTAAATTTGTAATAAAAGACTCTGTAAGGCTAAAATCACCTTTAATCTAGCTAGCATGCATCATCTAAGTCATGTGTACACTGTTTAAAGACACAGCGTAAATGAGACAGAACTATCGAAAATATTAATGTTTACCTCAGATGTGTTGATATTTTTTCTAAGAAAAGACTCTGTAAGGCTAAAATAGTGATTTATCTAGCTAGCATGCAGCGGCTAAGTCATGTATGCACAGTGCAAAGAAAGGGTGAGGAACATTAACATTTACCTCAAATGTGTTGATAAATCTCTAATTAATGACTCTATATGGCTAAACTTACGATTTATCTAGCTAGAATGCACCTGCTAGGCTTTTAAATGGACAATATAAAGAAACAGTGACAGAGTAAATGAGATTGATGAGATTGATCATGATCAATTTGTGTTCTGACACAAAGATTATAATTATTGTCTTACAATCATTCACTGTGGACTTAGCGAATGTTGCTAATGTTTTACGTTACATAATTGTTTGCTTCATATGGAAGTAGCTAGTCCACTTTATTGTAGTCGTGTTATTTATAGTCGTGAAAAGAAAATCTAACGTTGGTGTTACAGGAAACATAAGGAAAATTAGTAGCAATATATTCACAGTTAAACTTTGTCCATGAGTAATGTTAGACATTTGCACTTGTTCTAATATGTTATCGTTTCTATAGTAACAGCTCGTTCACAGGGACGCGTACAACAAACGCTATATATAAAGGTATTTTAACGTTTATTTAACGTTTATAGGAGGAAGAATGAATGCCTTGATTTTTCCCCGACTGAGTCATCGAGGTCCTGGACTGTGCTGGACAGAAGGATCTTTAACCTTTGACCCCTATATAATTAACCCGTGTGTAGTGTTCACTACTTAGCAATGTCAGATTTTACAGCAACACACCTGTAACATTTATACGCAAACTCAAAATAGCCAGAATATCATCTCTGAATTGGAAATATTATTTTTTTTAGAAATGTTTATTACAAAAACTGACCTGAGCACACAATATTTCAAATCATTTTTAATATTCTTCCATTTGAACAGAATTTAAACCACTTATTCAACAAAGACCTTTTTTTTTTATTAAATATTTGGTTGAATTTGTTTGTCTGCATTTTAAGCCTTATTACAAATTCCCAATATTTACTACAAGAACTGCATATCTGTTCATTTTACAGAATAATTAATAATCCTGCAGTATGATTTCTCATTTCTTGAATCTAAACTGATCAAAACATTATATTCTTCATGTTCATGATTCACATGAATTACTATTCACATAAAAATGAAATCACCAAATGAGGGGAAAAGAATCAGATAGTTAAGAAGACAGTTTCACAGCTTTCACATGACACGTCTTTCTTATGAATATTGAAGAGTATGTTTGTTGCTAATACGTGTGGAAAGTGTTCATTCTAAAGCACTGATAACTAATAACTTATGTTTCTTATATTTAGAGTGAAAGTGGTGGGATCTGATTGACCTGGATTTGGTTGGTTCTTACCTAAAACCTGCACACACACACACACACACACACACACACACACACACACACACACACACACACACACACACACACANATATTTTGTTCACACACACACACACACACACACACACACACACACACACACACACACACACACACACACACACACACACTCAATTCTCAATTCAACTTAATGAGTTTAGTAACTTTTATAAGCACAAACACAGCTTTCTTTAAAGCAGTGCTTAAAATACTCCTACAATCTCTCTCTCTTTCTGTCTCTCTCTCTCTCTCTCTCTCTCTCTCTCTCCCCATCTGTGTCTCTGTTCTGTCCTCCTTCTCTCTCTCTCTCTCTCTCTCTGTCTCTCTTTCTCTCTGTGTGTGTCTCTCTGTTCGGTCCTCCTTCTCTCTCTCTCTGTCTCTCTCTCTCTCCCTCTGTGTCTCTGTACTGTCCTCCTTCTCTCTCTCTCTTTCTCTCTGTGTGTGTCTCTCTGTTCGGTCCTCCTTCTCTCTCTCTTTCTGTCTCTCTTCCTCTCTCTCTCTCTCTCTCTCTCTCTCTCTCTCTCTCTCCCCTTCTTTGTCTCTGTTCTGTCCTCCTTCTCTCTCTCTCTCTCTCTCTCTCTCTCTCTCCCTCTGTGTCTCTGTACTTCCTCTCTATGTCTCTCTCTCTGTTCTGTCCTCCTTCTCTCTCTCTTTCTGTCTCTCTCTCCCTCTCTCTCTCTCTCCACTTATTTGTCTCTGTTCTGTCCTCATTCTCTCTCTCTCTCTCTCTCTCTCTCTCTCTCTCTCCCCCTCTGTGTCTCTGTTCTGTCCTCCTTCTCTCTCTCTCTCTCTCTCTCTCTCTCTCTGTCTCTCTCTGTTCTGTCCTCCTTCTCTCTCTCTCTCTCTCTCTCTCTCTCTCTCTCTCTCTGTCTCTCTCTGTTCTGTCCTCCTCATGTTTATAACTGGTGTAATAGGGAATGAATCAACATGTGTTGTGTAATATCATGCAGATGTGTGTCTGCTCTGAAGAAGCTATTTTGAAGGAGTGTGTGTGTGTGTGTGTGTGTGTGTGTGTGTGTGTGTGTGTGTGTGTGTGTGTGCGCGCGTGAATACCATTACAGACAGAAAGGACGCTATTGTCCTTCTGTTCTGCAGTACAGGAAGATGTGCCTCATAGCCTCAGGATTTGCATCTGTCTCATCGGTTTATTTTTAAATTAAAGAAAAAGAGAAAAAGAGGAATATTGAGGAATATTGTGTGTCTTTTACGCTACTAGCGTCCAAAACTAGCACCTCTTGTTTGCTATACAGCGTGGTGGCGTTAGAAACTTTGAGAATCTGTACTTTAATGTCTGAGAAACAGAACTGTGACAACATACATACCAAGAATATCAACACTTACCTCAGACTCTATAAGGCTAAAATCACATTTAATCTAGCTAGCATGCATCAGCTCAAGTCATTTATACACCGTTTAAAGACACAGTGACAATGTATATGAGACAGAACTATCAAAAGAATTAATGTTTACCTCAGTAATGTGTTGATACATTTATAATTAATGACTCTATATAGCTAAATATACAGATTGTCTAGCTAGAATGCAGCTGCTAGGCTTTTAATGGGCAATATAAAGACACAGTGACAGTGTAAATGAGACAGAACTGTCAGGAATATCAACATTTACCACAGATGTGTTGATACTTTTCTAAGAAAAGACTCTATATGGCTAAAAATCACCGTTTCTCCAGCTAGCGTGCAGCTGTTAAGTCACATCCAGAAATTGTAAAGGCAGTGGAAATTAAACAGAAATGTCAGGAATATCAACATTTCTCTCAGATGCGTTGAGAAATTACTAATAAAATACACAGCATGGCTTAAATTAAGATGTATCTAATTAGCATTGCAACGGCTACGTCTGTCTCATTTCTCACTGTGTCATGCACCGTGTAAACACACAGTGACAGTGTAAATGAGACAGAACTATCAGGAACATCAACATTTACCTCACATGCGTTGTTAAATTACCAAGAAAAGACTTGTATGGTGATACTAATATGGCAAAAGTCACCGTTTATCATATCCAGAACTTCATATGGAGACACTGTAAAGACAGAGTGGCGTTGGAAATTAAACAGAATCTTCAGGAATATCAACATTTTTCTCAGAGGTGTTGGTTAAAAGCTGTTGTTACATCACATTTGATCTTGCTAGCAGCCATTTATATACCGCAAAGTAGAGCAATTTTATTTACTAATTACATTTAGCATCAGCTGCTAACACATTCTTTCTGTTTAGCAGGAAGTCACCTGAGGCCAGTTTTAGACTCGTGCTGTGGAGACGTTGCACTTTACACAGCCTCAGTGTTCTTACACGGTAATCAGCGGCCGCGTCCCAAATACTCCACACGGCCCTTATTCTGGGTAGGGTTTAAAGAGCCGAGGAAACTCAGCGTAATGAACACTGTAGCTGGTTAGACAGACAGACAGATGTGTGTTGTGTGTGTGAATGCAAGTCACAAATGTTAAACCACATGAGTCACTTGACACCAGCGTGACAAACTCGAAACATCTGGAAACATCCGTGTGGGCGTGACACGATGATCAGACACACACACACACACACACACACACACACACACACACACACACACACACTTCTAGCAGTAGAGGTGCAGGGTAGAGGTGGCAGTTTTAATGCTGCTTGTAAAATGGAACTGATCTGAATCCTGTAAGACACCTATAATTAACCCAGTGAGACACAGACACCTTACACACACACACACACACACACACACACACACACACACACAGAGTTCTGGCTCAAACCCAATCTCCATGCACACAGGCATATTAATCAATGATTTTTTTTTTTTTGGTTCAGTTAGCCAACCAATCAGTTTTGGATAAAACAAATCACTGATTAAAATCTAACACAGACATCACAGACATCTGTGGCTGGGAGCCAAGGGGGAAATCTGGCTATGCTCTCTGGGTGGGAGGGGCATCTCTCTCTCGCCTGTCAATCACAGCCACACTAGTCCATAGTGGACGTTTGTGAGCACATGTATATGGACAGGACAGATAGTGCTTTCCTCTAGTTAAACTCCCCTGTGATGCAGCATGAGCATGAGCTTTGGATAATATTAATCCAAAACCCAACCCCTAATCCTAATCCAAACCCCAACCTCTAATCCTAATCCAAATTTGATCCCCTAATCCTAATCCAAACTCCAACACCTAATCCTAATCCAAACCTTAACTCATAATCCTAATCCAAATTTAAACTCCAATTCTAATCCAAATTCGATCCCTTAATCATAATCCAAACACCAACACCTAATCCTAATACAAATTTGATCCCTTAATCCTAATCTAAACACCAACCCCTAATCCTAATACAAATTCGATCCCTTAATCATAATCCAAACACCAACACCTAATCCTAATACAAATTTGATCCCTTAATCCTAATCCAAATACCAACACTTAATCCTAATCCAAATACCAACACTTAATCCTAATACAAATTTGAACCTCTAATCCTGATCCAAATTTGATCCCTTAATCCTAATCCAAACTCCAACACCTAATCCTAATTCATTGATTCCTTAATCCTAATCCAAACACCAACTCCTAATCTTAAACCAAACACCAACTCCTAATCCTAATCCAAACCTCAACCCCAATCCTAATCCAAATGTGAACTCCTAATCCTGATTTGAACCCTCAGTCCTAATCCAAACCTCTACCCCAAGCCTCAATCCTAATCCAAACTTGAACCTGTAATCCTAACCCAAACCTCAATCCAAAACCTAAACTAAACCTCTTTGCTAACCCAAAACTCAACCCCAAACCAAAATTTCAACCCCAAAACCAAACCTCAATCCCTAATCTTAATCTAAATCCATATTTGAACCCCTTTATCCTAATCCAAACCTCAACCCCAATCTTAATCCAAATTTGAACTCCTAATCCTAATTCAAATGTGAACTCCTAATCCTAATTTGAACCCTCAATCCTAATGCAAACCTCTACCCCAAGCCCCAAAATAGAATTTGAACCCAAACTTGAACCTGAACCCAAACTTGAACCTGTAATCCTAAACCAAGACTCAATCCAAAACCTAAACAACAGTCCCTAACCCTAACCCAAAACTCAATCCCTAATCCTAAACCAAAACTCAATCCCAAACCAAAATTTCAACCCCAAAACCAAACCTCAATACTAACCCAACCCTCAATCCCTAAACCTGTTCCATGATCACACACACACCCTTTAACCCAAACATTAATCCTAGATAAACATCTAACCCTATTCCTTACACCCTAACTCTTACCCTAATCTTTACGTCATAATACTCACCTCACCCACACAATATACCTAACTCTAACACAACCCCTGTGTGTGTGTGTGTGTGTGTGTGTGTGTGTGTGTGTGTGTGTGTGTGTGTGTGTGTGTGTGTGTGAGAGAGAG
>JAKKZN010000018.1:1449858-1460408 GCA_033441825.1 Pangasius elongatus
TAAATATGATTGTACAAACATAAATCTAAGTATAAATAAAACCTAAAAATGATTTTTAAAATATAAAATATAAACATGCATGCATCTATATATATAATCTTCAAATACTTTCACTTTTAGTAAGAAATTAAAATACATATTTTCTTGACTCTCTGATTCCAGGTCAGAGGTCATGGGAAGGTCACCGGGGTCGGAGGTTCCTCTCCTCCTCCTCTTCGTCTCCTTCGTCTCCTCTCTCTCTCCGCCGCTGCCCAGAGTCTTCCTCCCCTTTCAAGGTAAGTTTTAGTGCCATGTATATTTCCTCCACTTCCTGTTAGAGTGAGGTCACTTCCTCTGGTGATGATGAGGACTCTGCACTGCAAGGTGGATTGTGAGAGAAATATATAAGACGTTGTGTAACGTTTTATCCGACAGAGTCTGTACCTGTTTCCCTGTTGCTATGGTAACTAATCATTCACCTGTTGCTTGTTACCCCTGACTAGTTTGTAACTAAACTGTAACACTGTGATTCTGAGCCATGCTTTAAATACTTCCTCGTTCAGTATTTCCGTGTACACTACGTGTTTTTGGGTTCGTTACTTTGATATTTTCATCGTAGTTACGCATTTCTGTATTTTGTAGTGCGGTATTTATGCAGGCACATATTTTTGTGACTTTGAGCATCATATTTATTATAGTTATGCATTTCTATATTTCTTTATATCTCTATTTCTTAGTTGCACATTTATGTAGTTTCACATATTTTACGTATTATACTTCAAACTTCATAGTAAATTTCATACTTCCATCTTTTCATAGTCTCATGCTTTTCTATAAGTCTTTCTGTAGTTCTGAAAAGCACAGCGTTAGTCGACGGGTTGGCGTAGTTTCCACTGAAACAGGAAGTCAGGGCGGGTCATATTGAGTGGCTCCTCCCCCTTTTAAAATTAGCCAATAGCGGTTAGTTTACCTCACAGCGCCGTGGCAAACGTCCCAAAATTGGTGAAGGAATCGTGGGAAAAATGTCTGTCATCTTCAAGCTGAAAGAATTCAAGCCGTTTCCTTCTTAACAAACGTACAGTTGGAAAACGGAATAAAACGCAAACTTTCGAACAGCCGAAGACACTTTTACACCCCGCGCTTGATGATATGATTCCTCTCGCTCAACAACAGCAACTTCAGCAAGAAGATTTTTATAATGTTGGGGCACTTAATATTCTGTATTTATCTTCTAAATGCGAATTTTGTCATTGTTTTGGAGCACATTAGCTTATAGACAACCTTAAAGCTAACATGTTCATACTAAAAGCCACAAAACCTCAATTTTGACTTGAATGCAGTTCCCTATTTCTGTACTTCATAGTTTTATATTTCCATATTAATCTTTTTAGAAATTACATATTTATGTAATTATGTTTTTTTTCTATTACATAGTTTCGTATTTGCGTAAGTCTATAGTTTTGTATTTCTAGGTGTAGTTCTGCATTATGTATTTTGATGTAGTTTCGTATTCATACTTCTGTATTTCTGTATTTTTGTATTTCATAGTTTCATATTTTCATAGTTATGTATTTCTGTAGTTCTGCATTTTGTAGGTCTATAGTTCTATATTTATATAGTTATGTATTTTTGTTTTAATTTTGTAGCTCCATCTTTTCATAATGAATTGTTTCATACTTGTGTGTTTATGTAGTTACGTTTTTATGTTTCATATTTTCATAGTTATGAATTTCTGTAGTTCTGATTTTCTGTATTTCTCAGTTGTTAGTTTTTATGTAGTTACTTATTATATTTCTTAGGTTCATATTTCCATAACTATGTACTTATATAGTTCTGTATCTTTGTATTTCTTATGTTCATATTTCTATAGTTCTGTATTTCTTAGTTCCACATTTATTTTCGTAGTTCCGTAGTTCCTTAGACACGTTTCATAGAACTATATTTATGTAGTTATGTATTTTGGTATTTCATAGTTTTATATTTCCATACTTCCAAACTTCTGTACTTACATATTTCTGTTTTTCTGTAATTAGTAGGTCGGTAATTTTGTATTCCTTACGTCTGCATGCATGAAGTTATTATTATGTAGTTCCATATTTTTGTATTTCATACCTTCGTATTTCCATAGAAACATATTTCTGTAGTAATATATTACTGTATTTTGTAGGTCTGTAGTTCCACATTTCTTGTATTTATTATTTCTGCATTCAAGTAGTTACATTTCTATGTATTTCATAGTTCTGTATTTTTGTATGTCCATATTTTTGTATTTTATAGTTTCATATTTCCATGGTTCTTAATTTCCATAGCTATGTATTTCTGTATTTTGTAGGTCCATAGTTCTCTATTTCTTGGTTCCACATGAATGGAGTTCGTATTTTTGTATTTCATAGTTTCCTGATGTCCATATCTTTATAGTTACTTTTTTTTTTTTTTTTTTTTACATATTTGTGCATTTCTAGTAGATTAGTCTCACCTGTCACTTCTTACCTTCTTGCTACTTTACCTGTTTAAACTGTCTGAGTTTCCAGAGTAACGCATACTGAGCCATAGAGCTCCATATGATTGTAATTCATTCATAGTTTGCTCTGTCAATAGCTCCGTATTACTGTAAAATTGTACCGTATACTTCATATGAATGAAATTGAAAGTAACCTGAAGCTTGCACACTTGAGCAGACTGTTATAAATTTGATATATATTTTTAATTGAAAGTAAAATAATAAGGCTGTATAGCTGAGATTCTTCTGGATATTTCAGTTCTTTCCCGTGAGATGTAATGTCTTCTCTGTGTCTCGGTAATGATTATCTACAGCTGCCACCTCACTGCTGGGTATTTCCCCCTTATTCTGTACTAATGTGGAACAAATGGCATGTTTTCAACCATCTCAGGCTCCTTACTGTGTCTGATCTGCTCCGATCTGGCGCTGAGGCTGCTTTCATTTTTCACCTGTTTTATGGTGTGAAACGTAAAACGATCGCCTCCTGTTATACTTCTAAGAGTTCATTATGGTTTTAACACAGATATTTAAGACTTAAAACATATTGTAATTCTCCCCATTTCTAGTGATGTACTAAAGAGGAACGCTGTTAAATTCAGATATTTAATGATGGTATTACCACTGAATAATAAAATTTCACTGTTAACTTGTATGAAAAGCTACAGACCCTGAACTCTCAGAAACCATCTGTACTTTAAACTGAGCACTGGCTGAACCTGGAGTGATACAGAGTAAGATTTATCACTCCTTCCTCTGACAGGATTCCCGGGAATTGGAATGAGTTCATAAGCCAAGTAAAGTTTTCACCCTTGTGGAATTTTAACCTGGCAGACTCTGAGTATAAAATAATATCATACTACAAAAAAAAATAATAATCATTTTGGCAATAAATTGTGCGAGGCGTTTACTTGACTTTGGTGATGTGATCATGGTGAAACATGCCAAAAAAAGAAAGTGACACATACCGATTAATTAATACTGAATAATGTATTCGCATTGTCTCGATTTCTCCTTCTCGGTGTATGATGATGGTTTTGTTTGCGTTGATTCCATGAGATTTAGTTTCGCACGCTATGTGATTGCGTTCTAGTCCTGTCTCCGCCCTGCCCTGTGATTGGTCTCTTACCTAATGTGTGCGCCTGTTCTGAGTTTATCTGCTGATTAGGTCATCTTTATCCTCCTTTGTCTTGTAGCGAAGTCATGTTAATTGTACGATTGTACAACAGTTGTATTGGTTTTGATCTTGCTCAGGTTTTCCATTTTGGAATTGATGGATTATGATGATGACACGATGACTTCATGCACTTGCCTCCTGCCTTTATTCACCACGTTAGCCGTAATCAGTGTAATAATCAAACGAGTACATTTTCCATATCATACAGTACGCACTGTAATTAACACATACAGGAAGTATATAATGTGCATCCCATTGGTTTTCTGTTGTGTTTAAACCCACTACGAAGACCATATTTCTGTTCTGTGCCTGCGTGAATGGAAGCAACTCTCCACACCAGTAGGGGGCAGTAATCTGTATTTTAAAAATATATATATATATATGAATAGAAAGATACACGATTCATTATTTCCACACAACAGTGTTGGTGGTTATTTGGTTCGGTACAGCTCAACAATGAATAATAAACAATAAACAGAACAGCCAACGAGTAGCTGTGCAAAAGACTGCAGTAGTATTTGTGAAAGCAGATCAGAGGACATTGTTAGGGCTCTTTTCTGGATATATTTTATGTACAGGGATTGCACTGATGTCTGATTATCTTGGTGTGGTAGTCCATGTTTCTGTATCAGGCTGTAAAAGAGGATGTAAGGATCAGGATATGTATCAGCAGCTGCTTTCTACAGAGACAGTCGAGTCTCTGTTGGGCCTTCGTGATGATTGAAGTGATATTCAGGCCTCACTTTAGCGAGCTGCTGATGTGTGTGCCCAGGAATTTAAATGAGTCTGTGATGGTTATTGGTTGATTGCCAATTCTAACAGGATCTTTGTGGCTTGGGGATTTTTGGAAATCTATCTACTGATCAGTTCCTTGGTTTTGGAGGTATTGAGAACAAGCCCATTGCTCTCAGTCCATGTCATGGCTCGGATCACTTCCTCAAGTCAAGTCAAGTCAAGTCAAGTGGAGTTTATTGTCATTTCAGCCATATACAAGTACACAGTGATAGTAGGACGACTCGTCGCTGTCTGAGATTAATCCAATCATGGTAGTGCATATTTGAAGTACTTAACGGGGCTGTTGTGGCAGGAGAATCAGTTTGTGAAGAGTGAGAAGTAGAGTAGAGCGGAGAAAAGGAAACACAGCCCTGAGGTATACTAGCATGTGTTATTCACTTTCGCAGCCTGTGTTCTGTTCCTGAGGTCAATCCTGAGGTCATATTCAAATCCCGAAGTTTAAAAAATAGCTTGTCAGGGTTAATTGTGTTAAACGCAGCGCTGAAGTCTACAAAGAGCATGCGGGCATAGCTGTTATGGGATTCCAAATGATGAATAATGTGGTAAAGTGCCAGACTGACAGCGTTATCAGCAGATCTGTTGGCTCGGAAGGCAAACTGCAGTGAATCTATAAGTGATGAACAACGACAGAGACAGTGTCACTGATAATCAAACAGAATATCAAAATAGTACTAAATCTTTGGCATATGAGCCAAACAAACAAGCCTCGCTACCATTTCCACACCACTGTGAGTATATTTAACCACGATACCTGTCCTAACACGCCAGCTTTGCTGAAAAATCCAGCTTGGAACGAGCTGCTCGACGATCTTTCCCAGCTGGTAAGATGTTTTCCAGCCTCGATATTACTTGATTAAATTACATCGTTGCTTTATTTTCTTAAAAACAGCATGTCTACGATGTAGCTGTAATTCAGAAACTGTTTCTACCAGTACTTACCTGCTGGGAAAGATGGTCTACCAGTATGAACAGCTTGGGCTGGAGGCTGGCAGGAGTTCTCACTCAAGGCTGACGTATGGCAGAGTGTTTAAATTCAGAACTTCAGCTCTGCTGTAGCTAGCTATCTTCTTCTTTTGTACAGATGGTAGCTAGGCTCATTTTTTGGCATACTGTTTAGTTATACTGTTCATTATATAACTGATTGGCATCTGATCCAGGGATCTGATTGGGATCTGATCTTGTAATCTGATCTGGGACGTTTCACTGCGTGTATCACTCCGCTCATCTGTGTTCGCTATGTAAAATTCCACTTCCTACTTCGAAACCGTTACTACAGTAGAGTTAGCGACGTCACCAGCGGACATGGCAAACGATCCATTTCAGCAATATCACTTTTGATTTAAAATATTAAAGCTCATCGGATGAAGATGAAAACGAAGAAGAGAAGCAATTTCACCAGAAGCACCTGTAACAGGAATGTACAAATCAGTGTGAGCTAGCTAGCCAGCTAGCTCTGAAGTGAGCATGGCTTCTTCGGGATCGATTTCCGCTAGTGGAGCAAAAATAAACAGGCCATTTGGACACATTGTGTCTGAAATCTGACTTACTCGATATTAATTTCTCGTTTATTGCAGCTTGCACATTGTGTCATAGCTACCATCGTACTGTATCGTCTTTACATTGGGTTTAAACGCAACCTTCCACAGAAGATGTGAACCACCGGGAGATGACCATCGGTCAAACTGAGCTGGTGATCGTTCCTCAGGAACGGGTTTTGTAACAGTGAATAATAGTAGCGGTATGAGGTTAGAGTCAAAATATTTGCACAGTCCATCATTAAAAAGAGCTGTCTTTTGGTGTAATAACTGTAATAACAGCTCAGGCGCAGCCAGACGAGTCTGATGTTCGGTTTCACCATGCTTATAATGCTGAGGGTTGTGTTTTTAAGGCCAGTTCGATGTCCTGCTCTCGGTTATTAAATTTGCAGGAATTTGCATAGAAACCACCTCGTGGAAATATCTGAGCTGTGGATGGAGATGATTTTTTAGTAATCTGAGCAACAGGCATTGAGTAATTCAGCACTACTGATAATCAGCACCTCTTTCTCTTCCTATTTATCTTACTAAATGTTGATTAAGATATTTATTATTTCCTGTAACAGAAGTGTTTTAGTCCTCTGACTGTAACAAAGTGCTGACACTGGAGACTCCTTCCGTAAAAAACATTGAATAAATAAATGTCTGTTTACAGAGAATTTATGCACATTTTTTAATCAATTTCTGTTACTAACCAGCAGATTTAATAAGCCTTTAGCACATTGGACACTTGGGATTTGCGTTATGGGTGAAAATATATTAAAATACCCTGAGAACATCATCGTCAACTACGAAATAGCACTAAACTATTAGTAGACTGAATAGTAAGTAGGGAACAAATTAAAACCCTGCTGTGGTAAAGTACTGTGTGTGTGTGTGTGTGTGTGTGTGTGTGTGTTTTGAATTTGGACGTCTTCCTGATTCTTTATTATGTTTGGATTACAATTTGGATTTGTTTAAACTGATTCTTTGTTATGAACTTGGACTTCATACCTGGATTAAATTCCGGCCCTTTTGTCTTCCACGTCTGTTTAGTTAATAAACATCGCGTCCTGCGCTTCGGGTCCAGCTTCATGAGCGTGTTCGGTGTTTTGTTCCCGCTCTAACACACCCAGCTCCATCTGATGATGAACCACTTCTGTTGACTCAGGTGTGAAACCAAAACCTGATGTCTCATTTCCAGCTTGACTCACCGCAGTACAGGAAGGTTTCAGGTCCATGTGTGAGGAACATTTCACTCCAGGAATTATTCTTGGACCTCCTTTACATGATTCAACCATTGAAGTGAAAGCTACTTTAGTCATCCACACTGAGGAAGCACAGAATGAGTGTGTTGTATACCACAGCGCTGTTGAATTCTGCAGTAATATAAACCTGCGCTGCTGTTATAGAAAATTAACATACAAATAAAAGCGATAGGAGAGTTTTGGGGATAATGTTTGTAACGTCTAAGGTTAGGATTTTAGACCTAATTTTTTTTTTAAGGTTCAGTGACAGTGGCTTGAGGTTTGGATTACTATTAGACTATT
This sequence comes from Pangasius elongatus, assembly GCA_033441825.1. Lineage (NCBI taxonomy): Eukaryota > Metazoa > Chordata > Actinopteri > Siluriformes > Pangasiidae > Pangasius > Pangasius elongatus. Next base: position 1,457,371 of record JAKKZN010000018.1, read on the forward strand.
ATACTGTGTGTGTGTGTGTGTGTGTGTGTGTGTGTGCGCCTGCTCTCCTTCTGTTTCTATTTTGTCTGGGCGGAATGTTTGATTCCTTTCTTATTATGTGACTTTCCAGTCGTTATAGCTTTCCTCTATTTTTTATTCCGTTTTCACCTTTCTCTCTCTCTCTCGCTCTCTCTCCCTCTCTCTCTCTCTCTCTCTCTCTCTCTCTCGCTCCCTCTCTCTGTTCTCTCTCTCCCTGTTCTCTGCTCTCGATGGCGGTTTGGAAATAAAGCGCCACGTTTCTCTCTCGCTCGCCTGTAAACTCGGACGAGGCACTTATCCAAAAGGTCACGGTAATGACAGCTTATCAAATTAAGCGTTTCGGAGTGTGCCGGCTGTTCCTGGATCCGTTAAAGCTTTTTTTTTTTTTTTTTTTGGATGAAAATCTGCTCACAGATCAGCACTCCTGATTCCGCCGTGTGAAGGAAAGGCCATATGTGCAATCTGGAGAAGTGTTTAAAGGAAATGGAAAGATTCAGGAAAGAAGGGAGACGATGATGAACCTCAGGGCCTCAGCTATGTCTCACTTCACTGAGTGATTATTAAAACATGCTGCTTACACACACAGTGTGAACAGAGTGTGTGTGTGTGTGTGTGTGTGTGTGTGTGTGTGTGTGTGTGTGTGTGTGTGTCAGAAGTGATTCAGAAGTGGCTTTCAGAAGTTTAATTTTGTTTTAACCATCACTGCTTATCCCATGATGTGTTTGTGGTTTGAAATGATTTTGTGTTAGTGAGACAGAAATAGGTCACCAGTCAGTCAGCTGTCCCGTGAGGGAGGGGCCACCTATCAGTTAGCTCATCGGGGCGTGGCTACAGCTTAATCAGTCCATCAGGGCGTGGCTACAGCTTAATCAGTCTATCAGGGCGTGGCCACAGTTTAATCAGTCCATCGGGGCGTGGCCACAGTTTAATCAGTCCATCGGGGCGTGGCCACAGCTTAATCACTCTATCAGGGCGTGGCCACAGCTTAATAAGTCTATTGGGGCGTGGCTACAGCTTAATAAGTCTATCAGGGCGTGGCTACAGCTTAATCAGTCCATCAGGGCATGGCCACAGCTTAATAAGTCCATGAGGGTGTGGCCACAGCTTAATCAGTCTATCAGGGTGTGGCCACAGCTTAATAAGTCCATCGGGGCGTGGCCACAGCTTAATAAGTCCATCGGGGCGTGGCCACAGCTTAATAAGTCCATGAGGGCGTGGCCACAGCTTAATCAGTCTATCAGGGTGTGGCCACAGCTTAATAAGTCCATCGGGGCGTGGCCACAGCTTAATCAGTCTATCAGGGTGTGGCTACAGCTTAATCAGTCCATCAGGGCGTGGCCACAGTTTAATCAGTCCATCAGGGCGTGGCTACAGTTTAATCAGTCCATCAGGGCGTGGCCACAGCTTAATCAGTCCATCAGGGCGTGGCCACAGTTTAATCAGTCCATCAGGGCGTGGCCACAGATTAATCAGTCTATCAGGGTGTGGCAACAGTTTAATCAGTCCATCAGGGCGTGGCTACAGATTAATCAGTCCATCAGGGCATGGCCACAGCTTAATCAGTCCATGAGGGCGTGGCTACAGCTTAATCAGTCCATCGGGGCGTGGCCACAGCTTAATCAGTCCATCGGGGCGTGGCTACAGTTTAATCAGTCTATGAGGGCGTGGCCACAGCTTAATCAGTCCATCGGGGCGTGGCCACAGCTTAATCAGTCCATCGGGGCGTGGCCACCAGTTACATGTTACGTGCAAGTTGCATGTAGTATATATTTAGTATAATAAGGATTGGGATTAGAATTTTACTGATTAAATATTTGAATAAATATTAATTATATATCGCTTTTCTAATTATAAATCCTAAAAATGATATTGGATGTAACAGTTTTCAGAAGTAGCTTTGCCTGCTATATGTAGCATGCTAATTTATACACTATATAATAACCAGACGTTAGCTCCTAGTTCATTTATACGATTGTTTCCTTTATATTGTAGATCTTGGATTTAGTTTTAACCATAATTTAAAGTCCCGCTGTTAATCTCATTATGTTTTCGGGTTTATGCTCGGAATCATTTTATTGCGTGAAAGAGAGATCTCATGGCTGTAGCAGACGTGTGCCGTATATCTTCTAGCAGGAGGTCTGTGGTAGTTGATCCCATTTGGAATCCCGTTCTCTCTGCTATAAAACTGATTTTGGGTCCTCCTGTGGAAAGCGTTTTGGAGCTTCTGGATCTTTTCCAGCTCATAAAACTGAATAAAGTGTGGAGCAGTGACTTTTAAGATGGGCAGGTGATTCAGGCGAGTCCCATGCTGTGGGGGGAGATTTCCTCCAGCTTGTAAAAAAAAAAGAGAGTGATGAAGGGAAGGAGAGCGTGAGGAAAGACGACGAGGTGTCAAGTGGGTCAGCACCTGCAGGGAAAACATATGAAAGTTACGTTTTTTTTTAAACATGAAAAGAAGTTGGGAATTTTCACAAATGTTCACTTCCAGTGTGTTTCCCAGTGTGACGAGTGCTGCGCTGATGTTTTTGTTTCGAGTTCATGTCATGCGCTTTGGTTAACGCTACAACGTGCTTTTATTTCTGTTCTGTCATTGACTGTTTACCCTACTGTGTTCACCTGTTCTGTGTTAAGCCTTTGATTAGATTGTCTGTTTCTGCCTTGTGGTTTCTATTCCTCATCACCAAGTTTTTTGTGCATTTTTCTAGAGATATGTTCTGAGTTCTCTTTTCCTATTTCCATATAAATGTACATGATTTAACTCATGCCTAGTTTTTAACTTTGTTCATGGATTATCCCAGTTTATTGTTTCCTACCTGTTCTTTGACCTACACTGTGGACTACGTTTTGATTTGTGGACTCACCCAAATACACACTTGCGTCCTGCCTCTAACCGCACGTTACAGGAATGCGTCAATCCCTATCTTATTAAATTTAATTGTGCAGTGAGTGTTTAATTACACTGTCCCATGGGCGCGACAGCAGTAAAAGTTAATATCACGCTTCTTTTAATATCTGCTCAG
>JAKKZN010000018.1:1692297-1704394 GCA_033441825.1 Pangasius elongatus
ACTACAGACACACTGACCCACGCTCCTACACCATCACCGAGTGTAGACACACACAGGTAAACACACACACACACACACACACACACACACACACACACACACACACACCACTGCTGGACTACAGACACACTGACCCACGCTCCTACACCATCACTGAGTGTAGACACACACAGGTAAACACACACACACACACACACACACCACTGCTGGACTACAGACACACTGACCCACGCTCCTACACCATCACCGAGTGTAGACACACACAGGTAAACACACACACACACACAGGTAGACACACCAGAGATCCATGAAGTGGTGAACTTTAAATGTATCACTGTGTGTGTGTGTGTGTGTGTGTGTGTGTGTGTGTGCGTGCGTGTGTCTGTGTGTGTGTGTGTGTGTGTGTGTGTGTGTGTAGAATTTTGATTTCTTCACTGTGGAGTTGGAGAAGAGTGTAAAGGGTTTCGGGTTCAGTATCCGAGGTGGGCGGGAATACAAGATGGACCTGTTCGTCCTCCGATTGGCCGACGACGGCCCGGCCGTCCGCAACGGCAGGATGAGGGTGAGTGACATCACTTCCTGTTTCCTTCCACAGCCATGATGGCCACACACATCAATAAACACACACATTACTTGTGCTAACACCGCTAACTCTACAGTATACTTCACATTACAGCATCAGCTAGCATCAGACAGTTCTAATAATAATAACATATAACAATAAAAATCTGGAATTAAAACATGATGAGCGAAATGAATTGTAATGTTCGTTAGAGAAACTGAGTCTGAGAGAAAAGGCAAGAGGACATGATTATGTTCTTCTTTTCTTTTGCAAACGAAAAGAAAAACTCATGATGCGTTGTGAATAAGCTGATAAATTTTCACAATACGTGATCTATTATGAATTAGTTTATTAATAAATGCATGTATTATTTTTATTTTTAATGCAACACTACTGCACTGCTGGCAGTTTATGAGCAGCGTACTGTACTGTGCTGTATATGGTGATGCGTATCGTGTATCGTAGGAAGGTCTTCGAGAATCGTTAGCCTCAGCGCTAACAGCCAGTGACGTCGTCGAATCGCTTCACCTCCACTGTTAGCGCTGTTCCTCGCTGATCTCGGAGTTGTTCCACTCCGTGTTCATAAAGCAACCTCGTTAGCAAAATGGCGGCCCAATCTGACAGCGTAAGATGGCGTGAGATGGTTTCCCGTGCCCTGCTTCCATGGCAGATATCTCTGATCGGTGGGATTGGCTTTGGAATTGTGGGTAATGTAGTCCTGAAGCGAGACCTCAGCAATTAAAGGCTGTTTTTAAGTTCTTTGGAAGCGTATATAACCACCTCTTAACGATCATGTACCTCATGGTAAATCAATGTTATCGTTAAAAATAGAATGCTGTATAGCGAAATGATCAGCGTTGCGCTCCGTGTGAGCCGTGTGAGCCGTGTGAGCCGTGTGCGAAGGAAACCGCGTAAAATCCATTAAAGTAACAAACGAGGAAGATGGAGCTCAGGACAAGCAGCCTGCTCGTTAGTGCTCATTAAGAGCTCTTTAAATGGAGTGGATCTCATTTATCTCACAGTATCGACAGGAAACTACATCAGCCGCAGACACTGAGTGTGTGTGTGTGTGTGTGTGTGTGTGTGTGTGAGAGAGAGAGAGAGAGAGACAGGCAAGCCTGGAGCAGACCCTGCAGCACTAATCTGATCCTGTGTGATAAATTACAGTGCGCATGCAGGAAGAAGAAAGCTTTAAAACGAAAGGAAGTCAGAGTGACATTAAACATTATACATTTATATGCTATAAAGCGCTGGAAATACTGGAGGAATATTTCATGGCATGATCACACCCACATTTCCATCTATGGACTTAAAGCCCCGCCCACTCAGATCTGCTCTCATTTACATAGATGTACTCAAAGAAATGCTAATATTTCCTGCTATGGACTTAAAGCCCCACCCACCCAGAGCTGCTTTCATTTCCATGTATGTATTGGAAAACATACCGACATGTCCATTTATAGACTTAAAGCCCCGCCCACTCATATCTGTGCTCATGCTATACTGTATATGCACGTAAAGATATGTTCGTATTGCCATCTAGGGTCTTAAAGACAATCCCACTCAGGTCTGTTCTCATTTCCATATATGCACTCAAAGACACGCCCACATTTCCATCTATGGTCTTAAAGCCACTCCTATTCAGGTCTGTTCTCATTTCCATATATGCACTCAAAGACACGCCCACATTTCCATCTATGGTCTTAAAGCCACTCCTATTCAGGTCTGTTCTCATTTCCATATATGCACTCAAAGACACGCCCACATTTCCATCTATGGTCTTAAAGCCCCTCCCCCTAAAGCTGTTCTCCACCCATTCGCCCACATTGTACAGTTCGGTTCTGTGTTTATGGTCGTTTAATATCTTGGCTGTGAGCGCCTGCTCCATGAAGGACAGGTTCAGTGTTTGACTCGTCTTTAATTAGGATGCTGATCGGTATTCTCCTGCTCTCACACCACCGCGGAGGCCATGATTCAGCCGCTCACTGACAGCAAGGAGACGCAGCTGCAGTTAATCAGCTCTGACGGCCTCGCCTGCCTGACGCGCCTGATTATACTGATACATAACAAACACTCCTGTGTGTGTGCGTGTGTGTGTGTCTTTACAAAATACACAAGCATAGTTTCTTATTTTTATTTTTTAAAAAGCTATCATTTTATTACTAATCTAGTTATTCAACTATTACATGTTATTGTAGTTAAAGAGTTACTGATACTGATTAACTTTTAAAAAGTCGATAAGATTCACTGCTTTAAATAATACAGTTTACGCAATGGCAATTAAATCACACACACACTGTCGTTTATCAGAGCAAGGGTTTTATCACACACACACACACACACACACTCACACACACTAGCTCTAAAGTATTTTTCAGAACATACACATAGCCCATGGCCTGTGTTCCTGTCAGTGTCTTCCTCACCTCTCACTGTGTGTGTGTGTGTGTGTGTGTGTGTGTAGGTTGGAGACCAGATCATAGAGATTAATGGTGAGAGCACACGGGAGATGACACACACTCGCGCCATCGAGCTCATCAAGTCAGGCAGAAACAGAGTGAGACTGCTGCTGAAGAGAGGAACGGGACAGGTACCGGAGTATGGTGGGTTTACACTCATACACACACACACACACACATACACACACACACACACACACACACACACACACACACACACACTCTCACACACACACAGATCTTCCATGATTAATGACAGCAAACACTATAATCCAAAAGTATAATACAAAAGTTCTCATATAACACAAAATAATAAATAAATACATTTTAAAAATAAAAAACATGAACTCTTCGATACATTTTTTTACCCACAATACAACCATAAATATTAGACTCATTATCTGAATGTGTGCAGTAATGTTTTAATTTTATTTTATTTTTGAGTTTATATTTTAGTAATATTTGGGCTATTTATTTATTGGAGCTTATCTTTGAATAATATAGAAATTTTCTTATTTATTTATTTTTCTTATTTATATCTTATTTTTTTATATTATATAAAATATAAAATATATTTATTATTATTTTTATTAAATTTATTACAAAATTATCATTACATTTAAGTTGAGGTTATTTATAGGCCTGCTTATTTTACTGAAATTTAAAACCATTTAACTTATTAAATAACTAATAACTCAGTAATAAATCGAATTACTTTATATTGGTTTGTGATTTTTTACCACTGAAATAATTTTTTTAAATCACAGATCCTACTATGAGAAAAATAACTCAAATTAAAATAGTCGCCAATGTTGCCATTCTTGCATCTTTATACTACAAAGTTCTGACTATATAACGTGATATAATACGTTAGCTAGCATTTGAGCTGTGTTTTCAGTAATGAAGCTGTTTCTGAGCCTCGCAGAGTTTATTCCTGTTCTTTAATCTGTCCGTCTTCCTTCTGATCAGACGCATGCTCTGTGTATTTAATAACGTATACTTCTTCTCTTCTCACTGTAACTCCACTGTCTGTCTGTCTGTCTGTCCGTCAGTCTAACCTGTCTAACTGCAGAATAACATGTTGATCTCCGGCTGTTGTTCTAACCCTAATGATTGGTCTAGGTTGTTACTTCCCCTCTTATAGGAATGGTATCTTCCAGCCTCTCCATGTGCATGAAAAGTGACACGCATGGCTCCCCCTATTTCTTCCTAATGGGCCAGTCTAAAGACACGGTTTGTAACAGAGTGCATGCCTTCTAACGCTAGACTTCTCACACTGACTCACTGTGTGTGTGTGTGTGTGTGTGTGTGTGTGTGTGTGTGTGTGTGTGTGTGTGTGTGTGTGTGTGTGTGTGTTGGAGTGAGGTTTTTGTGTGTAACAAGTTTTTAGCTTAATCTAGTGGTTTGGTTTTCTACCTGTTTTTGAGGTGTTTTTTATTCCTTTTCCTAACAGATTCATGTTAGCATTTGTTTTCAGAATAGATTCAGCACTTTAACTCCAAAAGTTCCTGGTATTCAGAGTCGGGTTACGCAGCTGCTTAAGTGGATTTTCCGAGCTCCACATTCAGATTATTAAAATCACTTGCGTGTAGTTCACGTCTGCGAGATTGCCAGATTGTTCTAGAGTCGAAGATGTCCGAGACTCACCTTTACACCTGAAAAAGTTACGGACTGAGGACGGAAATCGCGTTGTTTATTTTCTGTCAAATAAAAGCAAGAGATAAATTAGAAATGAGGAGTCTCGTATATCACTAATATATTACTGCGTGAACAGAGCGAGCTGTAATGATCACAATAGTCGCTGGTTTAATTTAACAAAACGGCTTCCACACTCATTATTCAGCAGCTCATAGAATAGCACTTGATCCAGCACATCATGTGCTGTTACATTTATTTATTTATTTTTAATTGTGCAGCTTAAAGAAGCCTTGAGACACTAAATCGAGGTCATGAAATCATAATGTGTGTTTAGGATGTAGGAGATTTCATCACTCTCTTAATTCACTATTTCGATTTGTTGAATTAGTAAAACAACGCCGATGTTTGTGTTAATTCGAAAACGTGATCATGGTGTGAAGGATAATCTGACTTAGCACTCATCTGCTACGCTTACAGAGAAACTTTAACTTCATTCATCCTTTCATCCCTAAAAAAACTCACTCCACCAGACAGACGACGTCTCTGATTAAGATGCGTCTCCTCCGATGTGCCCTTTAAAGGGACGATATCAGTAGTGAATGGATCGTGTCATAGTTATGCACTTAATATTGGTCCTGAATGACATTCCAGAGAGAGAGAGCTTTAGAGTGTACTTGCAGCAGACTGTACATTTCAGACAGCGCTGCTGGATTTAACCCTGCTCCTCACTCGGGCTGATATCACGCAAGAAGGTCAGGATCGAGCGAAACTGACACTCTGTTTTACTTACTTGGACACTGTCTGCTGCAGGGCATTGTGGGATATCATGAGCTCAAATCCCTTTACGCCCCAGCTCTATCTTTTCCCTCCAGGGCCGCATAAATCCAGGAAACGTGCCTCCGTGAAAAATCTCTGTCCCATACACACTGTACAGGCAGCAGGAGCACTAAATCACCTGCTCCTAGCACAGAGCGGGGAATTATGGGAATTTGTTTGCTTGTCTGTGTGAATGAATTGTTCTGGGCCTCGTTTGTTTGTCTGCATCCATAAAAGTGCCAGTTTGTGTGTGTGTGTGTGTGTGTGTGTGTGTGTGTGTGTGTGTGTGTGTGTACTGAGTGGAGAAAAGTGTCATTTTGATTTCAAAGATTTAGAGTGTGTATACACACACACACACACACACACTGCCAGTCAAAAGTTTTTGAACGAGACAAAACTCTTCAGCAATAAAACCATGAAGAAAATATTAAAGCTGCAGTTTGCGGAGTTCAAACCTGTTTTTCTAGCTCTGTAGCAGTAATATCACGGAGTGTGTCCTCACCACCGTCGCCTCTGGCTCGCTCATTAGGGATAAATTCATACATTTCTAATTTATTTCCTGAATTTATATATTTCTGTAAAGCTGATTTGTGATAATGTCCGTTGTTAAACGCGCTGCACAAATCAAACTGAATTAATATCATTTTTTAATACAATTCGGAATATTTGGAATAGGCAAAGGGTTTTGTTCAGACTTCCAGTTGAACTTTTCTGACCCTGAAAGTAGTCTTCAGCTGAAACAGATCTGCTAGTTTTATTCTTCTTAAACAGTAACTCATGAAGTATTAACGGTTTTATTAGAGCGAGATTTAAAGGCTTGGAAATATTTTCATCGTAATTGCAGTTCACCTCACAGCCAGCAGGGGGCTATAAAATATTACACACTGCTCCTTTAAGTACATGTTCTACCAAAAAAAACGGAAATAAGTCGGCACGTATTCGGATGCAATCCTCCAACATATTTTATTCCACGCTTGCAAAGAGTCATGGTCGGGAGGTCAGAATCACGTACACAGCTACGACTTACTCAAAAACACGCCAAAATTTCAGTCTTCTGCTTTTCCACCAATAAAAACGGCACATGAGCCAGTTGACGGGAATCTGGAGCGATCGACAGTTTTTTGGAACGCTACAATATTATTAACGGACACCCTGTAAGCCCCGCCCCCTTCCCCCCGATCTCACATCCATGCTGTTTTGTTCTCATCTCGACTTTATTTCCTGCTTGAAAGATGAACTGACGCGGCGTCCTCGCGCTCTGTCGCGGTAAACAGTGAGTGCTTTGAGTTCATTAATATGAAATAAAGTGTGTGTTCCACTTATAGTAGACATGAATTTAATATGGACATTAGATAGCTAGGGTTATTGCAGATAGCAGTGAAAATATTCAACCTAAAATGATCCAAAAATCGGTCGAATCTAACATCCGTATAAAAACCGGTCAGCACATGAAGGATAAACTCGCTTCAGTCCTCGATAAAAATTCATGAGATGTTGTTTGTCAGTTTGTCTTTAGATTACAGTGTGCTGTGTGATGGAGTGTAAGTAGTGCTTTGTGATATGCAGTTCGCTCTCATTATTGTGTATGTGTGTGCTTTGCGATTATTTACTGGCATTCATGTTTCCCCAGCAGATAGCTCCGCCCCCTGGGATCCTAACCCTACAGCCTCCTCAAGCGTGTCGGAAGTAGCTCCGCCCCTCGAGAGCTTAACTAACCCATCGCCGTCATCCCATGTGAACCCATCTACAGAGCCACCTCACGCGCCGCTGATCGATACCGAAGCCCCCGAAAACTGCCACCAGGGTCTTAAAGCGGCGGAGAAGGCGGGCGCGGGGTCCAGCAGGGGGCAGAACCGGCACCGGGAGGGCAGCAGAGCCAGACGCCGAAGCTCCGGCGGGAACAAGGGGCACCAGAATCGCTCAGACGACGCGAAAGCGGAATCCAACAAGAGCCGATCCAAAGAGCGGAAACGAGACCTGCCTAAACCCCTGCGCGGCGACGCCGAGGTCAACGGGGGCGGCGTGGAGGGCGTCGGAATCATGCAGCAGGTCAAAGGTCAGGCTCGAGAGCCAGACAGGGGGACGGGGGAGAGAAAGATGGCCAAGAACACCAGCAATATGGCAAGCAGGAAGGCGACCGTGTCCCCAGGGCCGTGGAAAATCCCCGGATCGGATAAACTCCCGAGCAGCCTGCGTTCAGCCTCGTCCACCATCAGCAGATAAAACACACACACACACACACACACACACGCGTTAAACTTCGAGTAGCTTCGATTAGCTCACTCAGCCCTGAAGTGATGATCGATATGCCCCCCCCCACCCCCCAAAAAAAACCCTCTTGCCCTTTTGTGGATGAACAAAGTCGATTCAGTTTTCATTGATTTGCTCTGAAATCCTGTATTTCAGAACCACGAAGATCCCAAATCCGTCTCCCGCATCCCTCACGTTCTCACGCGCTCACAGACAGACAGGCATTTTTAAGTTATATTTTATTTCTAAATTATTCTTTTAAAGAGACATGACACCCACCACCTTAAAAACTGGAAGTATTTTTTTCTCGGTTAAGGAAAAAAAATAAGGACGATGACGGATGTGTGTAGCGTCGGAGGAGGAACACTGCAACCCGAACTCTCACACGCATCAGAGCCACGGCGGGATTCATACACACCAAGGAGCTTCTGTTTTACTGAAGAAGAAGAAGAAGAAGCCGACAGATGAAGGATGAAGGACGTAGTGCAGGAGTGTATTCCCATGTGTTCTGCCTTAAATAAGATAAACTGCAGATATCTAATAAACACACGGATGAGTAGAGAAATACATATATTATATTATATGATATTATATTATAAAGAAACAGAGCTATATGACATGCCACAGTGTAAATACCCTCACCCCCTGTTTCACTCTCAACAACGCAACCTCCGCTACGCTTCCTCCTCGGAGCCGTCTGATTGGTCTCCCGCTCCCGTCTGCCATTTCGCGTCAGCCGTTAACTCTTTTTTACGCTTCAGGTACGAGAATTGGAGGATATTTTCGGGCTAAGTTGCAGTGCTAATGCTGAAAATACTTTCTCAGCTGGGTTCCACACATCAGCAAAAAGGTTAACTTCTGATTTTCAGGAATGTTGATTTGTCATTTTTTGTGTGTGTGTTCTGAAAAAAACAATTGTTGGAATTGTCTGAAAAGGTTCGAATAACATCCGGCCTCATGACTGATAAAGTCATTTAGTAAAGTTCGGTGTAAACTTCTTTTTTTTTTCATACAACAAACCGAACTAAAAATTCTCACCACTTTTACAGAAGTTTCGCCGATTGTCTTGGTACTCACATGTTGATAAAATGCCAATCAGCTGTAAAGTACCGGGTGTGTTCAAGGCATTAGCCACACACACACACACACACACACACACACACACACACACACACACACACACACAATGCCATAAAAAGGTAAACAGAGCATGAAATGGCGACTAACTGGTGAAAGAGCGACTCCTAAATAGCGACTGACCTGCGCTAAATATTCCAGTATTATTCCACAGACACACACTCTCTCTCCCTCCTTTCATAGGGTGCCATTACTTTTGTCCTGATGGTCCTATTTGTCTCAATTCATGGATTTTAATCTTGACAGAGCGATCCTTATATAAAGTCGCAGTAACTCGTCGATCAGTCGAGGTTCTCATTAGTGAGTCTCCTTATATGGAAATTTGCGTAACGTAGGATACGAACAATTTTCCAAACTAACTGCGTTTTCATTCTTGACGTAAAATTGCTCCGGTGAAGGACTTCCGAATAAATCCGTCCGCATCCTGCGTGACGAACGAGACTAAATCACAGCAGGTGTTTTTACAGCCCCGCCCCCAACGACCTCTGATTGGCCGCGATCGATTTCCTGTCAGTTCTATCAAACTTAAACAGACGTGACGTCATTTTCATGCGCTGTTCCTACGGAAACCAACGGGAAAAGGTGCTTTTTTTTTTTTTTTGCTGATACCGTAAATTTCTTTATCGACGTTCCTTAACTCGGATAAATGCGTGCATTGTAACAGATCTTTATTTTCACAGGAAGGCGGGATTTCTGAAATTCCAGCTACTACAGAATATTCTGTTATTATCTGAGTTTCTATTTTCATACACAGAAAAAACTACAAAATACAGAATTAACACACACACACGCACACACACACACACACACACACACATATATAAATATATATATAAGAGAATTATAGAATTATATAATGAATGAATTTATGATGTCGCACCTTTATTTTGCAGTTAATAAATAACAGTAAAATATATTAAAATTATTTTATTTTAAAAATATATTCCATAAATTTCACTTAACGATGAAGTACTGTGTTTTTGTGGTTACTTGACTTTAAGAAAAAATATGCATTTTTTTTCCCCCCCTGTAATTTATTTTCTTAAATATGCAAAATGTCTTATGGTATGACTGGATTTGATTGTGGGGTAATAAATAAAATAAACGACCAAAAAAATGATTTTAAATAAATAAATAACTATAAATTCTATGGATATACTGAAATACTGTATGTTATATAGATAAAGAGTGCCTGTGAACTGATCTGTGGTAAAGATGTGCGTGTGAGTGAGGATGCAGACGTTCCACTCTGGACCACAGACCTGATCAATATTGCAGGAACGTGTTCTCGTGCTGTTTCCTTTAAGATCTCTTGCTTCATTTTTCTTCTTTTTGATTATTTTAAGGACTGTATGCTACAGAGAAATCCTTCTTCTCCAGCTTCACGGTAAAGCTTTTCACAAAACCATCAGGGCAATGTAGCGGTGTGTATCACGCCATCTCACACAAACACACACCTTTATGCATCGGTACTGGAGACGTTTGAAGTCGGAAGGGGAACGTTGAGCTCGAGGACAAAGCAGGACTTTGAGGTTGAAAGTCAGATTAGATTACGTCTCATTTTACAATCCAGCAGCTAAATATCTACAAATTTAATAGCAAAAAAGACTTTCCTAATACTTTTACTCGGTGTTGGATCTACACACTGTGCGTGCCGTGCTGCTGTAGGAAAATAATCAACAGCAGGGTGGCGTGATGAAGCGGAGTCACTGCTACCTCCCTGAAGCTGGTTCCTTTCCCACAACAGCACACGTGCTTTATTCCTCTTCTACCACAGCAGTTTACGGTTTTTCGATTCATTAAAGAACGACATTGCGTACATTTTTATCCATTTACTGTTACGTTCAAAGCGAGTATCTGTTCTCACTTACGCTACAGCAGCTAGAAGCTCACCAGCCTCTTTTTTCTCTCTTGTTCAGTTAATAAAACAAAAAAATGCAGCTTGTCGTTTTTATTGTTCCTGAGAATCCGTAAACCCGTCAACTCCTCTGTCCTGAAGATGTCTGAAAACCTCTGACACTGGAGACTCCTTCTATACATGTAATATAAACACCTCCTCACAGTAAACGTCACCATAACACGGATTACACACATATTTTTAAATCTGTTATTGATTTGGAGTATCTGCTGTACATCTGGCAACATTCCTCAAATTCAGATTATTATTATTATTATTATTATTATTATTATTATTATTTTTCACCAGTTATGCATGACTGAAGGATTTTTTAGTAACGCTGTTGCTTTAGCGCCCCCTTGTGGAGCAACTCCGGCTCTTAAATATTGAACGAATTACATTTTGCAAGAAATCGCCCAATCTGGCAACACTATCTCAAACCTGCCTCCCTGTGCTGAGTCCCTGTGATGAGTCTCTGTGATGAGTCCCTGTGATGAGTCTCTGTGATGAGTCTCTTTGATGAGTCCCTGTGATGAGTCCCTGTGATGAGTCTCTGTGCTGAATCTCTGTGCTGAGTCTCTGTGATGAGCCTCTGTGATGAGTCCCTGTGATGAGTCCCTGTAATGAGTCTCTGTGCTGAATCTCTGTGCTGAGTCCCTGTGAGGAGTCTCTGTGAGGAGTCCCTGTAATGAGTCCCTGTAATGAGTCTCTGTGCTGAATCTCTGTGCTGAGTCTCTGTGATGAGCCTCTGTGATGAGTCTCTGTGTTGAGCCTCTGTGATGAGTCCCTGTAATGAGTCCCTGTGATGAGTCCCTGTGCTAAGTCTCTGTAATGAGTCTCTGTGCTGAGTCTCTGTGAGGAGTCCCTGTGATGAGTCTCTGTGAGGAGTCTCTGTGCTGAGTCTCTGTGATGAGTCCCTGTGCTGAGTCTCTGTGCTGAGTCCCTGTAATGAGTCTCTGTGATGAGTCTCTGTGCTGAGTCTCTGTGAGGAGTCCCTGTAATGAGCCTCTGTGCTGAGTCCCTGTGCTGAGTCTCTGTGATGAGTCTCTGTGCTGAGTCCCTGTAATGAGTCTCTGTGCTGAATCTCTGTGATGAGTCTCTGTGATGAGTCCCTGTGATGAGTCCCTGTGATGAGTCACTCGTTTCTCTTTTCTCAGAGTCTGTGTCCTGATCCTCTGCGTCTGATGAACTCCTCCGTCTCTTTCTTTTTTGTAAAATTACACCACAGCGCTGCTACGTCACCCATTAAAGCAAAAGCAGTTGGAGAACCGGAACAGGGTTCTGCTTTATTAGAACCAGAGTGATGGTCTTCCTCACAGAGGCACAGTGAGCACAGAG
>JAKKZN010000018.1:1704494-1706994 GCA_033441825.1 Pangasius elongatus
TGGAGAACCGGAACAGGGTTCTGCTTTATTAGAACCAGAGTGATGGTCTTCCTCACAGAGGCACAGTGAGCACAGAGAGCGGTTCTTTTATATGTTTCTTTCTGATGTTCAGATTTGGAAGTGAGTAGATCACAAAGCGCTGCTTATTACCGTATTTCCCAGACTACAAGACACTATGTATCTATCTATCTATCTATCTATCTATCTATCTATCTATCTATCTATCTAATGTAGGTATTGTTTAGCCAACTTATTTTATACCTTATTTTATTTATTACGCAAAACTTACCATGCAGAGTCGCTGTGTTTCATTACAATTCTGCATTCTGATTGGTCAGAAGGTGTTGATTAACTCTCTATAAAGGAGTGCAGCTGCAAATCACAGGTTAATGTTAATGCACTCATTTTAACACGTTATCGTTTCTATAGTAACACATATATGTATCCACAACATAAACAGATTTTTTTTAAAGTTTATTTAATGTTTATGGAAGGAGCCTCCAGTGTCAGAGGTAAAGCTGTAACTTTTTTTTTTTTCCCCGACATTTTCAGGACAGATTCCTTTTTGTTTTTTTTTTTTTTGCACTTTCTCAATAACACAAGACAATAAGTTTTGGGGTGTTTTTTTTTTGTATTATTAACTTTAAGAGAGAGGGGGAAAAAAGAGGCTGATGAGGGAACGGACATTAACTGTAACTATAAATGGATAAAAACTCTAATGGGTAGTTCTTTAATAAATGAAAAACTGTAATCGTTGGTAAATTGCTGCGGTAGAAGAGGAATAAAACACCTTTTTCCTGTTATGGGAAAATAATCAACGTCAAGGCGGTAGCAGTGACTCTGCTTTTTCACACCACCCTGTCACTGATTATTTTCCTATAACAGCACAACACACACACACACACACACACACACACACACACAGTGTTTATTCCTTACTGATAGTCCAGAATATGTTCTTTCAGGATTTTACAATTACTAATACTAGCTTTTAATGTATCTGATTATCGCCACGCTGTCTGAGACGAGGATGTTTTTCATTTTCTCTGTAGATGATGGACTGATGATGATGATGATGATGATGATGATGATGATAAGGGACTGGATTCTGAATCACTGTGTTCTATGTTCTATATTATTAGACAACACTCTATACACACAAACACTCAGCGTACTATTCACACACACACGCACACACACACACAAAGACTGTACATCAGCTATTTTTTATGAAATGCAACTCTATGGATATAATAACTTTTGCAGGACGACTTGTTTATTGTAAAATACTGAGAGATACTGTCGAATAAAACCTTGCTCTGGTGTAAAACACGTTCACTAAACGTCTCTGTTGTGATTTTGTTTCATTTTTTGTGTCTAATCTACACAGAATCTGTCTGGAGCTAAAACGTATAGATCAGTTCTAATATTATTTCTGAGTTGAGATGTCTAAAAAGCTCAAATAAAGTGAGTGGATAGCAATTAATTAATTAATTCAGAAATGGTTCAGAAAATCAATAAAATGCAGATTTATAAGATGCAGATTTTGCATTAAACAGGTATTAATCCCTCAGGATTAATTATCGTTCAGACTTCCGAAATCTCACAGAAGCGTGTGAAACATCAAAATATTCAACAAAAAAATAATAAAATAAAAAATTTTACATTCACATCATTTTTAAAGCATATTGTAGTTTATTTAAGAGGGTAATTTCCTAATATTTTGCAGCTGATTAGGTTAACAAGATTGATATTATTTTGTGTCTACATTTATTAAATATTTTTATTTATTTAATATTTTTTCTATTCAACTTTAATTAATATACAATATTGGTTCATTTATTTTCTGTTAATACAGATGTTGTCGTTTGTACTCGCCTCTAGAGGGCGCTGTCGAGCCATTAAAGTCTCCTAACTGTTCGTTAAAAACAAACGAAGAAGCGGGTTGTATCCCAAACGGCTGCGCACTTTCTATATTCGTGCACTCCATTTAGTGTCTTTAAACGGCTTGTACACTCTATGTAGTGCACTAGGAGTAGATTTTGGCGCGGTTTGGGACTGAACCGCCTGGAGGAGGCGAAGGCGCAAAACCTGCCGCGTTACAAAACATCGGCTAATCACAACTAAGAGTTAATTACAGTCAACATGGACTGGTAAATATTTTAATTTAATTTTGCTGTTATGTCTGTAAATATTTTGTCTTGTTTAAGAGCTTAAAAGTGAAGCTCGGAGCGGTTAACTGGGTAAGCTAGCTGAGTTGTTAGCTTGCTTGCTAATATGCTAGCTAGCTAAACCACACATGTCAAAATTCACGGGGATTTAATGTTAGTTTATAAAAGTTGGTTATTAAAATCAAATAAAAAGTAAATAGTGTCTGTGAGATATTTAGAGAATATTATCACATCCTACGTGTTAAGTAAGTATAAGTTATTTAGCTAGAATGAAAGTAAAAGCTGAGAAGGTTGTATTATTTATTAAACTATTGTTTATTTCATGTTAA
>JAKKZN010000018.1:1711994-1715896 GCA_033441825.1 Pangasius elongatus
ACAGAGGTCCAGGACATGTAGAACTAAAAAGAGATTGTCCATTGACCTGTCTGGAATACAGTAAGCTTGGTCTTTACGAATCACAAAGTGCAAACGACGTTTGAGCCTGTTTGATTGGCACTTTGAGGTAATCTTATCATCAGTAGTTAGAAGAGCGACTGGTCTCCAATCCTTCAGCAATGGAAGATCCCCTTTCTTACTGCGCGTTGGCATGGTAGCGGTAAAGAGCCGATTGTAATACTTTCCTGAAAGACTTCACAGAGATTCCCTCCTAAAAGACTCCGGAAATGTTTATAAAAGTCTGAAGGCAGGCCATCAACGCCTGGTGAGCTTCCTGAGCAGAGCTGCTTAGGGTTATTTCTGTGTCCAAATTCAATTCAGTTTTATTTGTTTAACGCTGTTAACAATGGACATTGTCACGAAGCAGCTTTACAGAAATAAATGGATTCAAAAAAATATATTGTGAACATGTGAATTTATCCCTAATGAGCGAGCCAGAGGCGACGGTGGCGAGGACAAACTCCCTGAGACGATATGATCCAGAGGAACCAGGCTCTAAAGGGAACCCGTCCTCATCTGGGTGCAGCGGAGAGTGCGATTATAAATAAATCCCTTCTATTGTTGTGTGCTATACGGACAAATAGTGCAATTGTGCAACCGGTAAATTTATCAGTTTTCAGCATCAGAGTCCAGCTGAGGAGGTCCTTGAAACAGTAACTCGGTACATCCTGAATCACAGTTTTCTGAAGAATAAAAGTCCAGCGCATGCTTTGGCATTTCTCTGACGTCTGTAATTACTCTTCCATTAGGCATTAGACGGAGACAGGTCATTTGCTTGTGCTGTGCAGTGACACGTTCTAGATTGAAGAAATAAGCCGTTGGTGCATCCATATCTGCAAACCGATGCAAAGCGGGATCTCACCAGAGCTCCCTTCACTGTTTCATTCATGTAGGACCCCAGCTCCTCCACCTCCCCCAACTCCGTCTCCTCCTGATCTCCCTCTGCTCTCACACTGGCACCCGGCTCAGAGCTGCCATTAGCCTCCTCCTCCTGTCTCCTGTGCGGGCACGAGAGCCGCTTGTGACCAGTATCTCCACAGTTCTCCTTCGATGTTCCCAAGGAAGAAGATATCGAGCGTATTTTCAAGCGAAAACTCCACATGCTACACACACCTCTCACCCCCCCCCCCCCACACCCCCAGCATGCAACAGAGAGAGTCAGACAGACACAGAGAGTGAGAGATAGAAAGACCTACAGAGAGATGATGAAAAACATACAGACAGAAAGAGAGAGAGAGAGAGAGACAGACGGTCAGGGTGTTAGTTTAAATGGCTGTGTGTGTGTGTTTCTCTCTCACACTCACTTCTACAGCTCAGAAAGGTGAAAGTCAAACACACCTGAAGTTTATTTCTCTCATTCTGTGTGTGTGTGTGTGTGTGTGTGTGTGTAGGCTCAGAGACTGTGTAAGAGATGTGGTCAGGCCTGGCGCGCTGCCACCTTGGAAGGTTGGAAACTTTATCACGACCCCAACTACAGTGAAGGTCAGAGTTCTCTCTCTCTCTCTCTCTCACTAACACACACACACACACACACACACACACACACACACACACACACGTGAAAATTCAATGTCTTGAACTCCGTTATATCATAAACCAACATTCTTTTTACACAGTGGTGGTGTTCATCATGTGATTAGCTGTGTGTGTGTGTGTGTGTGTGTGTGTGTGTGTAGGTGGGGCGGAGCTACAGCCGGTGGAGGGGAATCCTCATCGGTGTGTGTGGAAGGTGTGCTGTTGGAGGATGGCTGAGGAGGTGAGGATTTCACACTGATCTGTCTCACACTCTGTAATAACAACACCAGCAAACTCATCAACTTTCCATCTGTCTCTTCCTCTTTCACATCTGTCTTGCTCTGTCTCTCCATCTGTCTCTTCCTCTTTCACATCTGTCTTGCTCTGTCTCTCCATCTGTCTCTTCCTCACTCTCTCCCTTTTTGTCTCTCTCTCTCTGTCTTTCGTTCTAAGTCTCTTTCTGTGTCTTTCTGTGTCATCCCTCTCTGCCTCCTTCTCTGTCTCCCTTTTTCCCTGGATATCTCTCTCTCTCTCTCTCTCTCTCTCTCTCTCTCTCTCTCTCTCTCTCTCTCTCTCTCTCAGTAGTGTAACTGATGTCTCATGTTGCTCCCTTAAGCCTTGTTGTCTTTCTCTGTGTCTCTCTCAGAGAAATGTCTAATTTCACCCAATGTTTCTCTCTCTCTCTCTCTCTCTCTCTCTCTCTCTCTCCTTTTCTCTCCTTAACTGTAACAATGCTTTACTGGAACAAATGTTAGATTATATTATTGCCAAAGCAGATATGACATGGGAAATGTAAGGTTAATACCAGGATATATATTTAAGATTAATTATGAAGAAAGAGTATGAATAGATGTATTTATCGTCATCAGAGAGTAACACACTCGGTCTCTCTCCCTGTATCTCTCTCTGTTTGTCTTTCTGTTAGTGTGTTTCTTACTACCTGACTTGTTGTACTATAGTGACTGAAGTGTATCATTTGAATGGTGTGTGTGTGTGTGTGTTTGCAGGAGCAGTTTAACAGGTATGAGAGAGCCATCTACGCTGTGCTGAGTGGAAACCTCCGACAGGTAACGTCACTATTTCATCTTTAACATGCTCTCTCTCTCTCTCTCTCTCTCTCTCTCTCTCTCTCTCTCTCTCTCTGTGTTTAATTCAATTCAGTAAGCTTTATTGATATGACCATGTACATTTACAATATTGCCAAAGCATCAGGAAAAAGTATGTCACAAATTAGCACAATTGGGTATAACATTAAGTGTCAATATAGACAAATGGAGATTAGAGAAATTAACATTAATAACAATATTTTAAAGTGTATTTCATTTATGTATTTGCTCCACGGCGTTAGAAAGTGCAGCTCTGTCTCCGCAACGCTGCGAATCTCACTGTGTAGTTCAGGGGAAGATCTTCTCATCAGAATAATGGGAGTCACAGGGAGGGATATATACTGTACACAGAAGTACATCATTTATAATGTTTAAAATATCTCTCTTCATTTTAATCCAAATGTGAGGTTGGTTTAATTTTGTGGGACTAAGAAATTGGAGAGTTCAGATCTGTACCAGATTATCGTTTGGGGATGAGTGGGATGATTATTTCTCTATGGGACACTGAGTGATTGATCAACTGCAGGTTTCCTGAAGGATTATAATATCTGTGTGTTTTTATGTTTCTCTTAAATTCACTGGTTTCACTTTTGAAGCCAAACAGTGAAGATGTAATGCCCTGAATGTTCCACATACAAATTGATAAAGGTTTCAGTTACAAAAACAAGAAATTAAATCAGATTAAAGTACAAAGTGAAGATAAACCTATATGGATCAAGGGTATGTTTCAACAACCTATAGAAAAATATTTAGTTTAGTGTGTGTGTGTGTTTGTGCGCACACACATACATGTTTGTTCGTTCCTAGTGAACATGTCCAGCACTTAGCTAATCAGTCTGGTGCATGTGAGGCTGAGCAGGTGTTTGATTTCTCCCAGGTCCACCAGACCAGAGCTGTCTGGTGTCTTCACTGCAGCAGCGTAGCTCTGCCACTGAGGCTGCTGGGTGTCCAGGAAGGAGCTGCTCTTTGTTTAAGAATTTTCCATTTGTGTCAGTTACAATCACAATATCTGTATTTGTGTGTGTGTGTTGGTTTTTGCAGCATGTTCCTTTGTGGTTGTGGGGGTTTTCACACCAGAACCCTGAGGCTTGCAGGACTGTGCCTTGGTGGTCCTCCATGTGGGTTAGATGTCTCTGGCTGGGCGCTTGGTGGTCCTCCATGTGGGTTAGATGTCTCTGGCTGGGCGCTTGGTGGTCCTCCATGTGGGTTAGATGTCTCTGG
>JAKKZN010000018.1:1739104-1762003 GCA_033441825.1 Pangasius elongatus
ATTTTTCTATCACACAGAACTCCCGACACCTTTCTCCACCCATTCCAACCTGCCTCACTCGCTTCTTCACCTCTTTCTCACACTCTCCATTACTCTGGACTGTTGACCCCAAGTACTTAAACTCCTGTACTTGGGGTCAACAGTCCAGAGTAATGGTGAGTTGGGGGAAAGAGGTGAAGAAGCATTTAATCTTAATAGCACCAAAAACACTCACAGCATCTTGCTCAAGTGACTCAGATGAGGATATAATTCCAGTTCGGGGTGTAAATGTATTATGTAAAGGAATAACACACACTGTGTCTTGCTTGTTATAGGAAAATAATCAACAATGGTGCAGTGTGATGAAGCATGAAGTTGATTATTTTCCTATAACAGCACGTCTCCAAGTGTTTTATTCCTCTTATACCACAGAAATTTGCCAACAATCACGTTTTCAGTTATTAAAGAACGTCACACTATTTTTTTTTCTCTTTTGTTAGTTAATATCTGCAAAATAAGTTACTTCCTGTTTGGCAATGGTGAGTCAGGATTCAGGAGACCGGTGTCGATCTTCAGACTCTGATGTTTACGGCACGCTTGATGAATCTTTTCTTGGTTCAGTTTTTCACCAATAGGAGCATCACTTCAGAAATCAGCTCACTGTGGAAACCCCGAGGCCGGCGTACGTACAGAGCAGAAGTGAACGGAGAGGAGAGAGATAAGAGAGAAGCAGGCCCGATGACACGTTAGAAATATGAAATACAGCATCTTTAGAAAAAGCCTAGGTATAACCGGTCATGAATAACATCAAACAGAAGACATGAGCGAACATAAACTTTAGCAAACAATCATAGAGTCAGCATTATAGCAGCTATAAACAGCTGTTCCCTCTCCAGCTGTTGCTGCTCTTTTCTCTCTCTCTCTCTCTCTCTCTTGAGGTTAATGACAAAAAAAATGGAGCTTGTCATGTCACTGAGAAACATCAAAGTGTAAACTTATATGTCCTGAAGACGCCCAGACATGACTCTGTGTTCAAGGCTGTGACTGGAAGTAAACACGCCCTGAGACATGCCTGAGTACAGAGTGTTTCTCTAGCTTCTTTCTCTGATGTGTTTTACTGTATCTTCTCTTCTCTGACAGAGGAAAGATGTTCAAACTTAATTCTTGGTTTTGGCAAATAATGTATATTATTATACAGATATCTATAATAAATACGGATGCCTGTATATCATATGTATATATCCTATATACGATAAACATAAAGAAATGAGCAGTGAAATATTTTCCAGACTATAAGCATGAGTGTACGATTTATTCTCTGATATGGTGAAATATTCTGTAAGAAATCATTTCTTTAACATCCAGTTTTCCGACATCTTCAGGACAGAGGGGTTTATGAGCTTATGGATTCCTCTGTAACATGACAAGCTCTTTCTTTTTTCTTATTAACTTTCTTATTTCTTACTGAAACATAACTGAGAACTTGTTTCAGAGCTGCTCCACAACAATCACTTCAATGTGTGTCTAAACAGATTTTAAAAATCTCATTCTTTAATAAATAAAATATTATAATCGTTGGAATTCGCTGTAGTGTAAGAGGGTTAAAACACGTTGGGACATGTTGTTATAGGAAAGCAATCAGCTTCAGTGTGGTAACCCTGACTCATCATGCCAAAACTATTATCATCATATGTAAGCAGAAATGAATAGGACCAGATAATGTACTTAAACAAATTTCCTCATGGAAAAAAACATTCTTTTTAGTCATAATATACAGTATATTTTTCACATTTTTCTACCTTTCAGGGCCTGTGAACAGAATTATAGGAATGTGTTCTTCCTTCAGATTTGTCCAAAGTAACTGCCTTTGGAAGTCTGTGTGTATATATAAGCATATATATATATATATATAAATATATAAATAGTCTATAAAGTTAGACAGTAGACATATAAACTCAAGTCTAGTCATTCTTCTAACCATTAATGGTTTTTCTCCAGAATATTTAATGGTCTGGGAATTTAGTCATTTCATCCCTACAAGCCTGAACATGTCAAGCTCAAAGGAACATGTTGCTCTAAAATAAACTCTGAGTCATTAGTGCAGTTTTCAGGAACAGGACATGGCAGCAATGACACTCTCACGTGCCTCACGTGAATGAGCACAGTGAAAACAATGTTGTATTTAAAGGCTTGGGTCAGATCCCTCAGAGATTTTTTTTTTTACTTTTAATGTTCCATTGACTTCTACACAATGCTGGGAGTCTATACATCAGTTAGCATTTAAATAGCGGTGTGAGGTCTCTTCCTGTGTGGGTCCATCTCCACAAGAGTCTATAGTTTACACAACAAAGACAACTGGGAAACCACCAAGTACTGTAATGTCTCCCTACTCCCTATCCCCTAGATTCCCTATTCCAGAAAAGCTTAATTATGGGTAAATTTATTTATTTCTCATATCAGTGTCTTACTGATAGATATTTTTCTAATTTTCTAACTTTATATATATATATATATATAAATGTGTATTTCTAGAAAGAAGCAAAGTAGAAAAAGTCAGTGCCAGTAGAAAAAGACTAAATTGAATTGAGTAAAATGTCTAGAACTAGGTTTAATAATTTCTAATAAAATTAGTAATATTCATTTATCAATCATATGTGTGTGTATGTGTGTGTGTGTGTATATATATATATATATATATATATATATATATATATATATATTAATTGTAGTACTATGAGAAATATTCAGTTTTTTTTAAATTATTATTAATATTTATTGTACATTTTTTTGCAGTGTAATAGATGTGGTTCTCTTCCCAGTCATTAGATCCCATTAAGATCACCAGAAACTCATCATCATCATCATCATCATCATCATCATCTTCAGTCCACTGTCCACTGTGGCTATTTGCCAAACCACACACCTCATTCACTACATAGGGCATTTTTCACACATTTTGATAAATGTTGTCTGTTCTAGGAAATAAATTAATAAAACATGCAGACATGCTGTTATAGGAAACTAATCAATCACAGTGTGCTGTGATGTGGCCCAGTGTGAATCCGAGGCCCATTAGCACCCCGAAGTTTATTAGTTTCTTATATGAGAACAGTCCAAAGTGTTTTATTCCTCTTGTAAATCACCACAGCTGATTTACCACCAATTTTTTTATTTATTTACTAATAAACAATGTGTTTATTTTCCTATAATAGCATGCCCTGTTGTGTTTTATTCCTTACATCAGTAACACTGCTCTTTTCTACGTTGACTTGGACTTCTGCGTTGACTTTCAGATGTATTTGAATTTGTACTTGGACTTAGTCCTGGTCTCGGCCAAGAGTTTGTAAAAATAATGTTTGTGTTTGACAAGAAGTAATTCCTTCTTCTAGAGAACAACCTAATCATTGACGCAATGCACAAATGAAGCCAAGTGGTTGCAGTAAAGGCTTGGCTTTCAAAACGGATTTAGAAATATGACCTGATCTTGACTTGGCCTTGACCCCCTTAAGACTCGATTTTAGCTAGTCCTTGTCTTGGACTTGACAGTGGCGATCTTGACTTAGGGTCTACAGCCCACGCTGTGCCTGATACACTTGTACCTGCAGCACACACTACCATATTGGTTTCATCGCTGTACTCAGAATAAACCAGCATCCAAATAATACCCGCTCAGGGGTGGTCCATGTCCATGGGTAGATAAGGCAGTAATTAAAGTGGCAGCTGGACCACAGTCAGTACACCTACAGTGCACCTTTATGGCCAATCAGTGCATGATGAAAGTCATTTTTCGGTAAATCCTGTAATGAGTGATCTTTAATTTAGGCTTTCACAGATCTCCATGAAGTCTTTAATCAGTGTAAACACCCTGCATGCCTTTCAGCTGTAATTAACATAACTTTAGATGGTTTGTTTGAACCGAATTCAACCAAAATAATACAGATTATAAGCAGTTTAAAGACGTTTCCTTTGTTTTAGATAATCTATTTAGTTGCGTAGTCGAAATACATTATTTATTTATCTGTTTATTTATTTCTATCATATAACAGACTATTACTAACGTAATAGGGGACTCGGCGCGCGCTTTGTTTACACCGCGCGTGCGGCACGTGCGCGCGAGCTGATTTCAAACATTGAAAAAAAAAATAAAAAATCAAATTCCAACCGTCAAATTTTAACCGTCCACCATCAGAGGTCGCGCTCGAGCAGCCTCGCGGCGGAAGTTTGCTACGAAAGCGAAAGGTAGGAAGCATTTAGCTTTTAGCTAACTCTTAGTTAACTTTCCTAATTTATTACTAATATGAATCGTACGCGTTGTCTGAGAACATATCTATTTTAACATAAACTATTTGTTTGATGTTAGCTAGCGGTTGAGCTAAGAGCTAAGCTAGTTATCGTGCTGAGCTAGTTAGGCCTGACACAGCCTCGGACTTTCCTGCGGAAACTATCCGAAAATAGCGTGTTAGCTGGGATTAGCCAGCTTCTAATGCTGTCTAATGTTAGAATTTAAACTCTTAACAAGCTATAAGGAGAATTTATAGTCGTTCTACCTTGCAAAACTGCTTGTCAGTGTATATAATATAATATAATATAATATAATATAATATAATATAATTATCGCCAGCTGCTAGCAAGTCAAGAGTTTTCTGTTTAGGCGATGCTAATGTAAACATGCTTGATTCTGGGCTATTAATTTTATTGGTGAGATAAGAAGAAGGAATTTATAGTGGAGTTTGTTGACATTACGGGAAACACTACAAAAAAAAGAGAGGAAATAGAAGCAGCAAAAGAAGTTATTTTGCAGTTTGCAAGCTGTCAGTTGTTATTTACTGACTTTAAAACATTTTAAACTAGAGATCATTACCTAGAATTTAATTTAGGTTTATGTGCATGTTTTACTGGAAGGTTTTAATCAGTTCAGGGTTAATTGAAGTGCACTACACACACGTACATCTGCATTTAAATAAATAAATAAATATATATATTGAGTTTTTAAATCCACCTCATGCATACTAGACTACTGGACGTGCACACGGTGTAACGTGCAGCAGCGCGGTGAGAATGGATGTTTTGCGTTGTTTACTGTCGGGGTCTGTGGTGTTATTGCACAACGCTGGAGGTTGTGTTCAACCGCCCTGTAACGGAGACATGTCCGGGCATGCAGCGCGCGCCGCCGATTCAGCACCGCGGAGCGCGCGTGACTCGCACTAACTTCCGACTCATACTAGCGTGCTAAACAGTATGCAAAAAAAAAAATTGTTCTGTTCTGTCACCATGGTTACCTCGCACGTCACGCTTCCGCACTAAAGAGCGAGCGATCTCTCTGAAATAATAATAATAATAATAATAATAATAATAATAATAATAGAAGATCGAACGCCTCGCGTGCCCTATCCAGCACCATGGCAACGTTCTGCGACGTCTTAATCTTAAAATGGAACCCGCTCGTGACCTCGTTCCGTCACCATGGTTACCGTGCGCGCTCCACTCTTCTCTTCCGCACTAAACAGTAAACTAAAGTAGAACGGGTTTATATAATGTGTGTTTTTTTTAGTACTTTTATAATTTTAATTCATGGTCGCTATGGCAACGTTGCATAACATAATATAAAGTGGTACGAAATTGTATAGCAGAGTGAGTGCGCCATTTTATGGTGTGTGTGTGTGTGTGTGTGTGTGTGTGTGTTTTGCTTTGGCGTACTACTTAGTAGGTTAGTATGTGAGTAGGCAGGCTGTGAGCGAGTCATGCTTGGACATGTTAAATCCACCATCTCCAGACTACAATCCCCGCCCTAAAACACACCATCATCAGGAGACTCCGTCACCGTCATGCTAGTCCTGACATGTCTCTCTCTCTCTCTCTCTCTCTCTCTCTCTCTCTCTCTCCAAGCCCATTTAAATAGCTCTGACCCACACTCAGACCTTCTCACTCAGCTGAGCTGAGGCACTTTATGTACAGATGAAGAGTATATATATATTTAGAAGTTTATTTATTTGATCCAGGTAAGTTATTATTATTATTTTTTTGCTGGCACAAGCTGTTGGATGACGAGCTGTAATCATACCTGTCTTTGTTGTTTCCTGAGTTATTTTTTTAATTAACTCCACAGATATTGACCATGGCTACAGAAAACTGTCTGAGCAGTTCACAGATCAACAAGATTGACAATGAAAAGCTGGTGAGTTAAACTAGCATTCAGGAAGCTGTCCGAAACCTTGTATCTGTGGCGTCAAGCTTTATTTACTTTTACTTTCTTCTTCAATTTCTTCTTCTTCTTCTTATTTTTTTTTTTTTTGCCTTCAGGTAAGACCAAAAGTTCAATTGCAAACCCTGTTAAAAGATGCTGGTGCAGATAAGGACGTTTTCACCATGAAGGAGGTAGGAGGGGTGCATGTGGGGTGGGGAAGGGGTCTTACCTGTCACTTTGTCACACCTGAGTTTAATTCTGCTCTAACAGGAAGTCTAGTCTTAAAGTTTGGAGAACAGTGGTGGGGTGTGTGACGATGTGATATCGGTGCTGCGATAAATTGTCAGTGCTTATTGACGATATAATATGAGTCCTTCGCTTAAATTTTTTAATATTGCTTTGTTTAGCTTAAATATCATGATGCATGTCATGTGTAGTAAAAATGTCTTTTTTTATAAATGTGTTTAATATGTGCAAACACTAAGAAAAGATTTTGTACAACTTCAACATTGTAGTTTTTGTTTTTAAGAAACCGGTATTATTGTTGCTCACATTTTAAACACGATAGCGTTATTTTTATCTTTTAAATTAGTTTATTTTTAAAAGTTAATATTATTTTTTTTTAAACATGTCTCTGATGTTTTGTAGAATCTAAATTTAAAATGCAGATCAATGTGCTTTACAGTCTGAGGTAAAAAAAAAAAAATAAAAAACAAAAGATAGTTAAAAATGAAATGTGCAAGTAATATTAAAATAATTAAAAGCAGAAAAGGATAACAATATAAAAATAATTTGAAATGTATTAAAAAAAAAGTTAATATCAATTTAAAAAAATAGTGTGCTTAAATTGGATAATTGTGGCTGATGTCATTTAAAGTGGAAAGAAAGAAAGAAAAAACCCAAACAAGACCTTGAAGGGCGAATGTGATGGCGTGTCTGTTGTTCATTGAAACACTCTGCGCAGCTGAAACTACATTCTGTCCTGGATGTTATAAATAATCGGCGCTCTCGGGTTTCCATTCGCCGTCCCGCAGACGAGTTCAGTCAGATTTGCAAATGCGTCTCTTCGCTCTGTGGATCGTCTTCAGTGGGTTTTTTTTTTTTTTTGGGTAACATTACCTTTTATATTGAGTGCTTTTGGGAACAAAATATTCTAATCAGTCCGTCTAATACAGTGTAGTTTCATTATTTCAAAATATTTTCATATGTATTCAAATGTTAGATTTTTTAATTAGATTTTTTTTGTGTGGGCGGGGTTAAAAAAAGGAGGGCTTGTGATTGGCTGGCTCAGTGTTAAGCAGATGTGTGGTGGATGTGTCACTTAGTGTGGTTTGTCTTATGGTTTACTGGAATGAGTTAGTCATGTGGATTAGTCACCACACACTTTCCTGTGTGTGTATATAAAAATAAACGAGCCGTACCTTATATACTGCTTTTTCCATTAGTAGCTCATAGTACGCTTATGAGGCATAAAGACTTTATTTTCATGCGTGTAATTGGCCCTTTCATATCACATGTCTTCATCTGGAAAGTTTTTATTTTTTTTATTTCTTCATTTAAAAAAAAAAATGCTTTAAAGCACCCATGAAATGGCTTTCGCTCTGCGTGTGCACTAATTTCCCTTTTAAAACAGGAAGTCAATGTAGGACGTGTCAAAATACTTCCCTTATTTTTGCAATGTTATGTAGCGTTGCCACAGAGCGCAGTGTCTGGGGTTCCCCCCCCCCCATAAAACTACAAACTGCAGAATTAAAAGGAAGGAATGTACATGACAAATTATTATTTTATGTTAAAAAAATAAGTAAATAAATAAATACCCATGGGCTGGGCATAACTCATCAGGATAATTGGAAACATTTTTATGAAACAGTATACATCACGATCTGTAGGTTCTCTACGACGTGCATCACGATCTGTAGGTTCTCTAACGATATACGGTATGTATCACAAAATAAATGAATACTAAGGAAAGGTGTGTTTTATATATTTATACACATACACACACACACACACACACAAACGATATCTCAAAAGTGTGACGTAACGTACCACAGTGTCGTCATATCACCCAGCACAGTGACAGTTCAGTAGTCACTCTCTTTCCTCTAATCGACGTGTGTGTGTGTGTGTGTGTGTGATTTTAGGTTATGTTCTACCTGGGCAAGTACATCATGAGCAAGGAGTTATACGACAAGCAGCAGCAGCACATCGTGCACTGTGGGAACGACGCTCTCGGTGCCGTGCTCGGAGTGGCCAGCTTCTCCGTCAAAGAACCACGGTGTGTATCTGTTTAAAATCATGCAGCAGCCGCTGAACAGCTGAAACAGCCGTATAAAGAAGCCATGACTTCTGGGAATGTAGGGCGGGGTTTACGATGCGGCAGGTGTCCTTATTCTCTAATCCATCTGAAAGCGAAACCTTTCACACAGTAACCATCGCATGTGTCCTCTCTTCTGAAGTAATTGTTCACGAAGCGGGGTTTGCCTTTAGAACATCTGCATCTAAATCTTTACAAGATGAGACACAAAAGTTGTACAGGATGTTATTTTTGAGTTCTTTGTCTTTCCAGAGCTTTGTTTGCAATGATTTCTAAAAATCTCATAGCAGTGAAAATTCCAGGTACAAACACTTACCTTTTTTGCTGACCTCTTTATAAGATTTATGTTTTTTAAAAAAAAAAAACATAATCCAGAATTTTACTTAAAGTTTCAGTAATTTATTACGTGTCTGTTATTTTTTTTATCCTTTCATAGAGTCTCAGTCAACATTTAGAGAATGTAGAGCTCTAAGTGACGCTGACCGAGGGCCAGAGGTAAATACATCCAACACTTTCCTTCACAGACTCGTCAGAGATCTTAAAACACCAACATTCATCACGTTTCAAAGCAAAGCCTTCTCCGTCTGCTGAAAGAAACGATCTAGGAATTACCTCTTACATAGAGATGACCTCAAACTGGTACAGAACTTCTGCCAGTTATTAATTTTTGACATTGCACAACACAGATTTCAGCGACGAAGCAGCTTTAACTGAGATCTTTCTAAACTCAAATTAGGGATGCCGCAATAGTGCGACGAATCCGAGCGATTGCCTCGAACGCTTCCTCGGGCCGATCGTACCGCGTGTACTGGCGCCTGGTGTTTCTTCACTTCCTGTTTACTGCTCGATGAAAAACTTAGGACTGCGGTTTCATCTTATCCTGCCATTAAAATGATTAAATATAGACATTGCAAAGAAAAAAATTAAGCATGGACCAGGGCTGAGCAGCACGGCAATATGATATCAGTATTGTGACATAGTTTTCTGTGATGTAATGTATCTTTTTATACCTTTAAAAAAAAAAAAAAAAATTTTTCTTTTTAAATTTTTAAAATAACAATTACAAGCCCTGGAAGCTGGATTAGTTTTATTTTCTACTCTCTGAATCCGTCAAATTAATTTAAATAATTTATTTATTATTTTTATTTAACAAATTTTACATTATTGATTTTCATTCATTCGTTTTTTTGTATCAATTTCTAAAGTTTTATTTTTAGACGAGTTTAAAAAAAAAAAAAAACGATCGTCTTGATGGCAGTTTGTCAGAAAAGCCGAATATCGTGATGGATGTAGTGTATCGTAGAAATATCCTGAAATATCGTGACCTGATACTCTCGTCTTCTCGAGCCACCCCTAGCATGGAAGGAAGTAGCAGAGATCGTTGCGTACGTGGCCAGCACAGTCAGCTCAGTTTGCTAGTCTAATCTGAGAGCGAAGCTGAGCGCATACCGTGTAAAGCGAACTTGTAGTACGAAGGGTTTATGCGCTTTACGTTCTGGCTGCTCATTTGGAATCGAACGCGGCTACTACACGCCCACAAGAGACGAGCTACAAGGGCGAACGTAGCGTTAAACTTAGCAGCGTGGCTAAATCTAAATGGTGTTTATGTGCCGTAGGAGACAAACCCGCGATCATCTACCTCTACACAACAGCAACAGCGCAGGAGACGGCGGAGCAGTGATCCCGGTGAGCGCGCGCACACACACACACACACACACACACACACACACACACACACACACACACACACCCAAACAGAAAGTGTTAGATAAGACACAGATAGGAGTGGCACTTGTGTGTGTCCTGAGGCCAGGGCGTGTCTCCAAGTCGAAGTCGAGATGATCAGGCGTCAGCAGGAACGTCGTTGGCTACATGCTAATCAAAATCCAATAAAGTTTCAAACCTGTGATCTTAACATCAGTGTCTGGGTGCTTGATGAAGTGGTAAAGGACTGAAGTTAACGCTCATGCCGTCACCGTTCATCCGAAAATTAAATGTATTTTGAAATGTTATACAATTCCTTAAGCGATTCATGTGATAGTATGTGATCGTATTGTTCTAATTTTGATTTGTACATTTTATTATTTTTTTTTAGTGGTTTTACTGAACTAAATGTTTTGGCCGTGAGTGTGTGATGATTAAACCACGCGGTTTGCATGGTGGTGTTAAGATTTCTTTACTCGTTAACTATAATAAACCTCGTAGCTCGAGCTCAAAACTGGTACAATCGCTTTTGCTGACAAAAATCGCACCTCTCCGGTCGTGAGGGATTAGGACACGCAATCTGATGCAATTTAGTCCCATCACGACAAAAAACAAAGCCGGATTAATATCCACACCTGAAACGAATGCGAGATTCCAACCAACATTTTTGTTTTTTTTTTGTTTGTTTTTTTTGGACACACCTGCGGTGGCGGTGTGTTTCTTAAACATGCTGTAATAAAATGCTGACTGTGCGGTTTAGGTGCGTCCTGAACTGAAATGTAATCAGCGTTAAGTGACTTGCTGCGAAGGAAGACTAGCGCTCCTGTGTTCAGTCATCTTGTGAGCCTGCCGCTGTTGTGTGACAGTGATGCGTGGGCAGCATGCGGCAGCGCTCATGACTGCTCTCTTTATCTCGGACCTAAAGAACAGGCACGTCTGGAGGCAGCAGCACAGAATGTACTCAGATGATTGTTTATCTTTTTTTTTTTTTTTTTCCTCCCTTCAGCGACTGCTCCACATTTTTTTTAAAGCTGTGAGCCCAAAGACAGACAAAGAATGTCTGTGTAATCAGACTAGTTGGGAAAAACANCAGCGAGTCGGAGGAATCCGGCGAGCCTCGGAAGAGGCACAAGTCCGACAGCATCTCCCTGACGTTTGACGACAGCCTGTCGTGGTGTGTGATCGGAGGCCTGCGCAGAGAGAGAGGGAGCAGCGAGTCTTCAGTGTCGCACAGCAACTCGGTTAGTTCATCACCACGCACTCGTCCTACATAAGCTAATAACGTACGCAGAACCGGTCAATACAAAGGAGTGAAACAATTAAAGGCATGCTGTTATAAGAAATTAATCACCGATAAGGTAGTGTGATGAAGCAGAGCTACTGCTGCCACCCCGACGTTGAATGTTTTCTCATAATGACACGCCCCCAAATAAAGTGCTTTATTCCTCTTATACCACAGCAGTTTCTCCAACAAGTACAAGTTTTACTGATTAAAGAACAGCACATCATACTTTATCTGTTTTTATCCGCTCGTCTTGTTATCGGAAATGTGAAGTTACAGCTCTATCTCCGACCTTTACAAAGCGCTGACACCGGAGACTCCTTCCGTAAACGTTCGATAAACTCCTTGACGATTACACACGTCACACAAGTCCCAGTGAAAGAGCTGTTGCTATAGCAATGAAGTATTTAGAGCGGCTTGCGATTTGACTTACAGTGTACACTACTGCCGAGCCGTGCTGCTGTTATTATTAAAAAAAAAAAAAAAAATTTAATCAGCACCTTCTGACCAATCAGAGATCTGGATCATATCGTTGTGTTGCCCAGCTCTAGTGCAGAGTGAAAGAAAAAGGCTGCGTATTTTAATTTAAACTGTTAGTGGTAAACTTTGTTTATAATATAAACCAACACACCCTCCAGTATTCCTCCGTTTTATTTATTTATTTATTTTTTCCTTTTTTTTTTCCCCCTGAAGCATGACTGACCTGTCTGTCTCTCTGTTCTGCAGGACGTAGGTAGATCTCACAGTGACGAGAGTGATGAGAGTGACGATTCTGACTCTGATAACTTCAGTGTGGAGTTTGAGGTGGAGTCTATCGATTCAGACGCCTACAGCGAGAACGATGAAGACTCCGTACCGGGAGAAGATGAGGTCTCGACTCTATTCTGTGACCAAAAAAAAAAAAAAGCATGACTTATAGCGCTTTATAAATAAACTCCTGCTTCTAAAACGCGTTTCTGATGTGAGAATGGTATTCCAAAGCACACAGCTCCCCCTTGTGGTCATTGGTTGTAAGTTCAAGCAGGAACTGTGGTCTGTACCCACAGTCACGTGTTGTTAAAGTTGTGAAAGTTTATTCTTACATTTTCTTTTATAGGTGTATGAAGTTACAATCATTGCAGAGGATGAGGACTCTTTTGATGAAGATACGGAGATCACTGAGGAGGTATGTGTTGTTGTTTTTTTCTTGTCTTTCTGACATTCATTTTCTTTTTGGTTACAGATTTTTGGATAAATTGCATATATAACATGTAGCCTCTTTGACTGTATTGTATTTGATTGAAGGCTTAAGCCCCGCCTGGAATCTGGTTTCCTGGTGTGTGTGAATGTTTGTGTCGCTGTAATAATCATCAATCTGACAACCATTATTAAGATTTTAGAAAGAAAACTTCCTTTTTAAGCCTTCATTAAGTATGCAAATTCATATATATTCAATTGTATTTAAGAAATCGTCTGCTGTTGAAATATGACTAATCCAGCAGAAATTCCCGAACCTTTAGCGGTTTAAATCCACTTGAATTAAAACGTTTAACTAGCTACATGTGTGTTGTATCGGGTTTGGAAATGAATTCTGTGTGAAGAAATTTGGCCTTTTGGATGTTAGCGCACAGTAAAAATGACCACTGTGTGCGCGTACGCTTCCTCAGGACTACTGGAAATGTGCCGAGTGTGACGAGCTGAACCCTCCGCTCCCTCGCCACTGCAAAAGCTGCTGGAAGGTCCGTCCGGGATGGCTTCCCGAGACTTGCTGTGCGTCCGAGAACCCCAGCAACGACACGCAAACCGACACCACCTGCATCAACACCGACCTCGAAGCCAAAGCACCGTGCGCCGAATCTCCCACACCGACCCTCGACCCAGACGAAGGCGTGGACGTCCCGGACGGCAAGAGCTCGCGCTCGCAGAGTACTTCCTGCTCCGACTCGCAGGGCTCGTCTCTGTGCACCTCGCAGCCCTCCACCTCCTCAAGCCAGGAGGAAATGCCTGAGCTGGAGCGCACCACCAGCTTAAACAGCACGGAGTCGTGCCTGCCGGCGACCTGCCTGGAGCCCTGCGTCATCTGCCAGAGCAGACCCAAGAACGGCTGCATCGTCCACGGACGCACCGGACACCTCATGGCCTGCTACACCTGCGCCAAGAAGCTTAAAAAGCGCAACAAGCTCTGCCCCGTGTGCAGGGAGCCCATTCAGTCCGTCGTCCTCACCTACGTCAGCTGAGGGGGAAACGGCTACGCGCGCTGTTGGTTTACCTCATCGTTCCTTAGTTCTTAGGAAGAAACCGCACGTTCAAGTGCCGCAATACCCTACGCTCACACTAGCAAGAGACAACGCAACCGTTTGTTTCCACGTGTGCGATCCCCCGACTTCAGTGACATTTAAATTGAGATTCTTTTTCCCAGTCATGTGCTGAAATGTGACGACCGTGAACCGCCGTCTCGACAGATTCCTGTGGCACGTTTCTTTTCCGAAGTTCCTTCACCTTCAGTTCTTAATTGCGAGTAGTTCTCGCGCACTGTTTGACGCGCAAAAATGTAAGAAAAACTTATAAACGTGGTTTCAATTTGTTGTTAAATGTGTATAGGGATGTTACGAAGAAAAGTAAAGTTTATAAAGGAAGTTCTAATCTGAGAACGAAGCTAGTATGAAACCGAGCACATATGTAAAACAAATAACCAAAGTTCACACTGACTGGTTATTTTTATTTTTTAATTTTTGTTTTTACTAAATAGCTTGAGAAGCAATATATATATAGTCATTTATCAGAACAGAAACGGTAGAAATATCCGGATTTGTCTGTTGCTAGCGTGAACGCAGGGTTACACATTAAATATGCTGAATTAAACAGAGCAAAAATAGATTTTTTTTTTTGTTTCATGATGAAAAAAAACGGTAGTATTGTTTACAAATGATCTATTTAAAAATAAAGTTTAACCTCATATCGAAAATGTGTAGCGATGCAATATAAATACTCCTGTTATGACTCCTCATATGCAAATTAAACACATCCTTCAAGGAGCAATGTTTTGGCAAGTAATCACACTGGTGAGATAAAAAAAAATGATAATTTCACTCTTCGCTCAGCCTGGTCCACTGCGAGAACGTTGTTTTAGAAAAATTAACATTATTAAGTCAGCAGAGCATCCAACAGCTTGTGCTACTATACACACAAGTCAGCATTTTTACAACGTTTATTGCTTCACCTCTGGCCAGGCGACTCTAAATCTCCCATAGATTTCTCGTACTTAAACTTGTTTCGAATTTGTGCTCAAATCTGTGATGCTTGCGTGTTTTTTTTTTTAATCGACACTACGTTGATTAGAAAGCCTAGCGTTATTTTTTTCCCCGTTTTATCTATTTTTCAGCAAATGTGTATAGGTTAAATGTAAAAGTATAATATTTTTCTTTTTTTGAACAGCTTTCTATTTATAAAATTAATAAATAAATAAGTGTAAATTGTTATTTATGATCATTTGACACGCGTGTGCTAGATTTTTCCTATTTTGGGAGTTTGGAGATGTTTTGATGATGTGGGTTAAAGCAGATTGATTTTTTTTTTTTTTTTTGACCTAATTCTCACATTGCTGTATGAAGTTGGTGTAACAGATCGTTTATATGAACAAGTTTAGGGGTGTATCGTTTGTTCGAGTGTTTATTTTTACTTGCGTTATGCAAATACTGACAATTGTATATATTTTTTTAATTTATATTAGGTAAATATGGAACAGTGTTGTATTATTTCTGGATGCTCTAAAATATTTTGGAATTTGAAGTTCTCTCTTATTTTCACTAGAATGTGTGGTGTAATAAAGGATTAATGATTATATATTCAATTCTGTTCAGTTTTTATTTNTGAGCGAGCCAGAGGCAACGGTGGTGAGGAAAAACTCCCTGAGACGACATGAGGAAGAAACCTTGAGAGGAACCAGACTCAAAAGGGAACTCATCTTCATCTGGGTGACACCGGATACTGCGATTATAAATCATTACTCTTCTATAACTGTGTACTATAGAGTTAAACAGTGCTGTGTGTTTTAAACGATCGTGAGTACAAGAATCTGAGTTATTACTGATGTCAGTAGAGTTTTAGCTTTAACTCAGTAGTAGTCAATGAAGTTCTCCAATGTGGAATCTTTTTTTTTTTTTTTTCCGGCTATATTGTCTCTGTCCATTTTTTTCCCCTCTCTCTCTCTCTCTCCCCCCCTGATTTTGTTTTTAAGCATACAGTAATTCATATGCTTATACATATGCAGTTTGTCATTACACTGCTCCAGCTTCTCTGCTTTATGTAGAAGTGCACTCACTCTCTCCTCACTTGATGCTTCTTCTCCTCAGAGGTTGCTAAGCGAATCCACTAGTTACCGTTTATTCCAGAGACGTGTCCTGGCCTGTTCTGTGTATACAGTCAACTTGATGGATGGAAACCTGTTCATCCCAACACATTTGAAGTTACTGTTAAATTTTGTGGATAATTAGGGGCCTAAACGTTGATCCATGTCTTCAGTACAGTTCCAGAGTCTTGTAGAATCAGACAAAGTGCTCCTTTTAGCTCGTGGTGGACTTAACACCTTACTAACACACTGTATGTTGCTTTTCCATGAATTCCTTGTGTCTATGAATCTCAAGCTTTGTTCAGCACACATCCATGCGATTGCTTCGGTACTGGTTTATTCACTGAAGACACAATCATTAATTATTAATTATTATTTTTGGTACAAATGGCATCAGTTTTTTCAAAAGCTGGGGAAATAAGGTGTATATAATACAATAGGTTATAATACTGTATAGTACCTTAGTTCATGGCTACTTAACAGTACAGCAGGTCTGAAGCTGTTCAGTTTTTAGTGTTTGGAATGTAATAGCGATGCTTTTTAAATTCTGAACACAAAAACACACCGGAGCAAATAGGATTTATCCTTAGATCAGAAAATCTCACTTCTGGGTTTTAGAAAATGCATTTAAATATTGAAATANTATTATTCTTGAATAAAAATCATTTGAGTATTTATTTAATGTCAGTATGACAAACTACATCACACAGACACTATGTGGTGTAAAATAAAGTGCCTGTGTGATGTAGTTCGTCATATTGACATTAAATAAATACTCAAATGATTTTTATTCAGGAATAATATTTCATTTATTGCAAGTCAACAAAACACAGACATAATACAGATTTAAATTAAAAACATCATTCATAAAGTCAGAGAAATTTATTAACATTAAACACCACCTTAAAAACACATGAAAAGTTTATATTGAAATATTTGTGATGTGTTTAGTGATTCTGTTAAGGCTAGACTGGGCTCTCTAACCCTAGCTGGCAGCCATTCCAAGAGAAGTACAACTCTCATGCCAAACATGGATAGACGGAGCTCATTAGCAGTGTTTTATTTCTGTAAAGCTGCTTTGTGACAATGTCCATTGTTAAAAGCGCTAAACAAATAAATTTGAATTGAATTTATAGACCTGACCAAGTCCTTTGACACAGTGAGTTGGGACGGAGTGTGGAGAATCTTGTTCAAGCTGGGATGCTTGCCGAAATTCCTCACCCTACTGAAACAACTACATGAAGACCAGAGGTGACAAGCGAAAGACAAAGGCAGTCTGTCTGAAACTTTCACCATTCCACAATAGCGTGAAGCAAGGCTCTGTCCTTTTCGCCCTGTTCTTCAGCCTGATGCTCACAGAAGCCAAGGAGGACCTATTGGAGGGACTCTACATTAGATTCCAGCAGATGGCAGCATCTTCAACCTTTGCTGCCGCCTTGCATGAACCAAGACCTTCGAGGAGTTGACCCTGGAGTTCCACTTCACATATGACTGTGCTCTGATTTCCTACACACAGGAAGGTCTACAGACAATTGTCAACCACTTCCCCCAGGTAGCAGTGGCCTTGTATGACCACCAGCTTGAAGAAAATGGAAGTGATGTACACCTCCACATTCGGACTACATCCCTCCCCAGATTAATGTCACTGGGCACCCGCTCAACTCTGTGGATCATTTCATGTACCTTGGGAGTGTCACCGCCAATGAAGAAATTGTGTCCAAGGACATCGACAACTGCCTCTCCAAAGCCAGCAGTTCCTTTGGCTGTCTGCAGAAGCATGTTTGGAGGAACCAATTGCTGTGCATGTCCGGCAAGATCCAGATCTACAGGGCTGCCATCATCCTGGTCCATCATTGGGTGGCAGGACCTACGTTACCAAAAACAACGTCCTGGATAGAGCCGAGCTGCGTAGCATTGAGGCCATGCTGCTGCCAAAGCAGCTCCATGGTGCTGGGCACATCGCCCGTAAGGAAGACACCTGCATGCCCAAAGCCGTCTTGTATGGAGAACTGTGTGAGGGGAAGAGTGTCAAAAGAGCCCCCTATAAGTGCTTCAAGGACCAGCTGAAATGCCAGCCAGCTCAGCCAGTCCGACGTCGACCACCAGTGAACGACTGACCTGGGAACAGTTGGATGCTAAAAAGATCACACTGGTCTGCAGCCACCAAGCATGCTGCCAAGATCTACAAGGCCTCTCGGTGAGGCAGCAGTCCTTGACCTGTGGACGGTTTCCAATTCTCACTTTGCCAGGGCAAAATAAAATCGGCTTGCTGAGCCACCAGAGAACCCAGTGCTATCACCACAGAC
Source organism: Pangasius elongatus (assembly GCA_033441825.1). Lineage (NCBI taxonomy): Eukaryota > Metazoa > Chordata > Actinopteri > Siluriformes > Pangasiidae > Pangasius > Pangasius elongatus. The sequence continues at coordinate 1,757,204 of JAKKZN010000018.1, forward strand.
TCACATCACTGTAATCTTCGCACGCGGAGACCAAGCCAAGGAGTGATTCTGTTGCTAATATATAGTTGGTGTTGTATTTCCTGTTACTCTGGTGAAAAGATAGCGGTTGTGTCCCGTGATGTCACAGGGTGTCACAACGATGTCACAATGACATTTTATAGGTCAAAAAAATTGCCATCTCAAACATAAGTGAGAATGGTTGGATTTTGCTTCTAAAAAAACGACCAAGAGCTTTGTTTCTTACTCACCATTTTCCAGTGATGTCATATTAATGAGAAATCCAGAATAAATGAAGCAGAGACATTGGTGCAAATGCTGGACTCAAAGTCCAAGAATGCCATGCAACTATACAACACTGAGTTACAGCTGTAACTTAGTAAAAATTTTAAAAAATGTTATTACTTAATAAATCATGGTCTTTGAAGATCGCATGTTAATAATAAAAACTGATGTGCAAGTTGTTCAGGGTGGATTTTTCCTTTAATATTTTTGACCACCAGGGGCCATTAGTGTGCAGTGTTTTAACTAAAGCTTTGCGTAGTTAACCTCTAACTGGGAAAAGATGGACCGCTTCCTCAGCTTCTTCTCTTGGAATCTGCGATGTTTGAACCTGTAGAGTATATCGAGAAAATTTCATATTCATTCTCGCATGCACAACATTGGTACTGTTCATTTTGCTGAACATATAAAATAACCACTTTTATATATAATTACAGGTTTAATATTGTAAACTTACTCCTATCAGTGTCAGTAGAACAGTGCTGCTCCTGGTCAGAACTTCCCGTCTTTCCTTTTCTCAATTTCTGTAAAATGAGAAAGAGATATTAAGCATCCATAGAAGTTTCACTACATTTCAATATTCTAGTATTTTAGAATAATATAATAATAGTTGATATAATCAATGATATGTTGAAGTTTTCTATAAGGAGACATTAACATTTTATGGAAGGAGTCTCCAGTGTCAGCACTTTGTAAAAGTCAAAAGTAAACCTGTAACTAAGTTCTACAACATCTTCAGGACAGAGGAGTTTACACTTTGCAGTTTCTCAGTAATATGACAAGCTGTGCTTTTTTGTCATATTACCTTCAAGAGAGAGAAAAAAGAGAGACTGGTGAGGGAACAACTGTTTATAGCTGCTATAACGTAAGTGAGAACAGGATCTAACTTGGTTCCCTGGTGCAGATGAGATCATAATTAAAAAAAAGTCACTTAAGTAGTTTTAGTTTGTAAGTTACAGCACTTACTAGATACAGTCTGGAAAACATAATATATAATTTACTGCAGGATTTATATGGAAAAAAATTATTTACCTTGAAGAGATTCTTCAGTTTTGGATGCTTGATGAAAAGTTCCTTTTTGATCTCCGCTGCAGATGGACCTTGGTCATTAATGGCCTGGCTGAATTCCAGATGTTCTTCTGTGTCATTTGCAGATGAACGAGAGTGTGATGATGTAATGTAGATGTCTTCAGGATTCATGCTCTGAAGTATCCTGACAATCGAGACTGCCAGTGATCCAGTCAGCTCTTGACTCTGGGACTTTAATGCCTCAAACAGATCACTCTGAGAGCCCATTCTCTGTAGCACCTGTGTGTACACTGTGTCAGTGAGCCTGCTCTGAAGCTCTTTAGGCTCGTGTTCGTCATCCTCCAGCTTCACACCACTGCAACCTTTCAGAACATCCAGGACAGCAATGGTAATTAATTGCACCTCATCACTGGGCTCATATAACAATGGAGATACCTCAGCTGATGATTCCTGCTGGACCCTGAGTAATATTGTTCTAACACAGTGACATAGAGCAGTAAGAGAAAAGGTTTTGGCTTTTTCACAGCTATATGAGGCAACTTCTGGTGTTTTCTCAGCATTTGAAATAGTCTCCATGCTCTGATGTGGTGCTGGATGCAGTTCGGAGCAGGATGCTGTGGTATCTAACTTTTGGTCCTCAATAGAGCGCAGCTCCTCACTGTAGATGCTGAATACTTCATCCACACACTGATCAAACGATACTGACAGGTGCTCCATTACTTGCTTCCAGGCAATGTTCGACAACAGCTCCGTCGCATCAGTGTACACCTCAGACAGAGGTCTTGAGAAGTCAAAATTCTCAGGTGTGACATTAATGGGCATGGTTGGAAGTTCTTGTGTGGGGGCAGGAGTTGGTGGCAGCAAAATACAGGAAGTAAGCACGCGTTTTACTGACTCTTCAGCAAAGTCGCATAGAAATTCATATACCACTGACTGCTGCATGTCAGTATTTACTTGTCTCTTTCTTGTCTCAACAGCAGAATCTGAGACACTCTTGATGGGAGTCATTCTACGCTTTACTAGCTGCTGGACCATGTCTACAAACTTGAGTGTGAACTTGTGAGAGGCTCCTTTTGAATTCAATTCACCAGATCTGTTTGCTGCTGCAAATAAATTCTCCAGAGAACTAAAATGCTCAGCATGTTCTAAATCCAAAGAGGCCATCAAGGTGTCCACTAATGTGGTCATTGAAACCACATCACTGCCTCGAGTCTTGGGTTGCACTTCCTTGTCTAAGCTTCTCAGTGAACTTTTTATGCAGGGTGATCTCTTGCCTAGAGAAGATAATGATGGATAAGGAGTCATAGGATTTGTGACTTCATTCCAGTTCAAATTATTGTCCTTTGACACCAATGTTCTGGATGATGCTGTGGAACAGAGTCTCTCTGGCTCTATACTTTTTAGTGTATGAGCTGATGGAGGTTTGTCCACTCCAGCATTTTTCTGCATGGATCCTATCACATTGTGTGCATGCTGTCCTTCTTGTGATGATTGCAATTGCTCATCAATAGCCAAGAATACATTAGCAACAACTTTTCTTACCTCAACTTCTCTCTGCTGATGCTTGAACAAAAATTCACTGACCTGGCTCATCACACTATCATATAGATTATGCACAAATGACCACAAGTCTACCTCAGAGATGTTAGTATGGGACTCTGTACTTCCCTTTGAAGATCCAGAGTCTCTCCGTTCTAGGGAGTGAAGCACAGGTATGTCCTCACTGGAAGGCAAGGAACCTGAGAGTGAATTCTCACAAATATCAGCAGCCAGTTGTGGAGATTGTGTAATGTTTCCTACCAGGTCACGAATGTCTGTCACAAATTCCTCCACAATTTTCGAAGCAGTAGTATCCAGGTCTGCCTCAGGAATGTCAGCATCTGCAATTACAGTTGATTGAGACAAGACCTCGCTCACAAGCCTGGAAGCCTCAGTCCTAAACTCTTCACTGAACATTTTCTGGATGGCTGAAATGTTCTCTTCCGTACTTGTCGTTAATACATTCATCTCTAAATCTGAAAAATCATCATTTGCATCACTGCCACTTCCTGATGAGCCATTGGGCCATTTGAACTGCACTAGACTGAATAACATATCATCCACAACCCTTTCAGCAACAAGGGACACATATGAACGAGATTGTGTTGCTTTGAATGAATATTTTTCAGTTTCAATCCCTTCTTTCTCTTTGGTTTTGTGCTCTTCTGATATATAAACAGTGATTATCTCCTGTAATATGTCCTTTGTGCACTGTTGGATCTGCTCTCGATTGACATTAAGGGTGACAAGCCTTTGCAAGCTGTTACTTAAGGTCTTCCAGGGCTTAAATGCATTCAAGCGACTGGCTGCTACCTCATTAGGAGGAGATGGACTGCTCCTAGTGGATGTTAAAACGTTGACTATTTTAGCGCTTGGCTGAGCAAGCAGCTGTGAGAAAGATTTTACAACTTTATTCTGCATGCTTCCATAAATTCTCCTAACTGCAGACAAAATTCTGTTGCTATCATCCTGAGTGGTTGTTGAGGATTTACTTGGTTTAGCACTTGGCATGTCGGTAGTCAGATCTCCAGACTGAGATGTTTTTATGACTTCTTGTGCTGCTGCAGTAATCTCATTAACAAAGGTTTTAACCATTGAATTAGAAGCAGTGCTCAAGTCATTAACCGAGACCTTGGAGTGGAGATCGAACGAGTCCTTAGGATCCAAATTATTGGTGGTCTTAATGAGAATATCATTAACTGCCTTTGAAGCTTTTATCTGGAAGTTCTGACTTGAAAGTGTGTGAGTATTTAGTGGGTGTGAGTCAGACGAGTCGCTTTCACTTTCTGATTTAAAGAGTGTCTCTGAACTAGAAGCAGATGACAGGACCTCGAGTTTTCGGGCAACACTAGTAAGGAGCTGCCAAATGCTCAAATCTTCCTTTTCATCAAGGCAGTCAGTCATGGTACTGACGATGGCATTTATGACAGCTTTAGTCACTAAAACAGAGTTAGTACTATTGGACTTAGGCAGAATATGAAACGGTGGTGACTGACTACCTGAATCTGAACTCAGTGCCATGTTAGCATTTGTGACAACTTTAGTCACCAAGTTAGTACCCTTAGACTTAGGCAGGATATGAAATGGTGGTGACGGACTACCTGTGTCTGAACTCAGTGCCATGTTACTTGTGCCAGAAATAATATCCTGAAACACTTCTTTAATGATTGCAGCATTCAATTCTGAGGAACTGTCTGAGGACTGGCCACTGTGGAGTTCACTCACTGACTGGCTTTCATTGTCTCTTGACAGAATGTTGTCATCTGTTATTTTCAAAACCACGTCCACTGGTTCACTATTAATCTCCAGGTCCTCATCCTTATTTATCCCGGAGTGAAGCCTTTAATAAAAAAATCACAAAGTGTAAACTTATTAGAAAAAAAAATGCTTCTTCAATGAGGACTTTAGATAGTTGCTGGTTCCTAAAGGAACTAATAGAGGAACACTTTGTTG
>JAKKZN010000018.1:1789762-1800704 GCA_033441825.1 Pangasius elongatus
ACAATGAGATGTAGAACAGCGCTGCCACTGGCTGAGTCAGGGATTAGTGTTTACAGAGCAGTGCAGGTGGGATTGATGTCAAATTATTTATTACATATCAATCTTATTAAAATGGCGAGAGAGGTGGGCGTGGTTAAAATATGTTGGTGTAGAACGTGACATAGAGAGCAGTCAAGTGAAAGATTGGTACATTGCTATGCAACATATTCTTGAGCCAGAACATTGATATTCTACATATAGAAGGTGCTGCAAATAAGTTGCATGCAAACGTTTGTTCTGTGAGACTGGGTGAGGCGGGATTGGTCAGAGTTTGATCAGGAGCAGGTGGGATTATTCAGACTTTCTGTAAATCCTTGTGGGATTGGGGTTGTTGACCGTGCTGCTGATTTTTTGTTTTTGACGACTCTGTACAGAAAATCATTAACTAATGGTTGATTTATAATTAAAGAAATGTTCAGTTAGATGTCAGTCTCAGCTCTATAATGTGGGTCTATTTAATGAATATTAAAGTTATTTTTAAAAATATTAACTCTATAAATAATGCTTCATACTAATAATAAACAACAGTTTTGGTAAATTATATATGCAAAAAAATATAATTATAAATAATACTTTCTTAATTATCTAATATGTGACAAACAAAATTATTAAGCAGCATGTCAGCTAATGTGTTTTCTCTCGTCCACAGTGTGTGTCATTGTGCTGTATCACATCCTCCCCCTCAGCACCTGCAGTCGCTCCCAGCTGCAGCAGTGCTTCTCTGTGCACTCTCACTGACTGAGGTTTTTGTACCACGCTCTAACACTGTGTGAACACCCAGCTACTACTGATCTCATGTCCACTCTGACAGTAGTAATCTCCTGCATCTTCAGTCTGGACTCCACTGATGGTCAGAGTGAAGTCAGTATTAGATCCACTGCCTCTGAAACGAGCTGGAGTCCCTGACTGTAATCTATCAGCCCAGTAGATCAGGAGTTTAGGAGCTTCTCCAGATTTCAGCAGGTACCACTGTATATTGGCACCACCGTGCACACTGCTACTGGTTCTACAGTTGATGGTGACTGTGTTTCCTGGAACAACAGTTTGCACTGAAGGAGTCTGAGTCACAGTCACCTGACCTCTGGATCCTGAAGAGAAACATAGATTGTGTTTGTCTGCTCTAAAGTGGTGTAGAATTAGTATGAAATGAAGTGTGTGAGGCTGTGAGTTGATGTTAAACTCTCACCTTGAGTCCAGAGGGCCAGTGTGCAGATGAAGACGCTGATCAAAGTCATGGTTGCTGTGGGTGAAGTTGCTGAGCAGCAGCTCTCAGTCATGAAGTGTTAAAGTCACAGGGCTATAAACACTCGCAGAGCACTGAAGCATGGGCTGCCAATTGCTATTCTGGGAGAAATGAAACTATTCTGTCCTGTTAATGCAAATCTCACTTACACCTCACTGCTCTCTCTCTCTCTCTCTCTCTCTCTCTCTCTCTCTCTCTCTCTTACTTTTTAAACACTAAAACAGGCTGTTTGTGTGATGGTAAGTGTGTATTGTACTTACTTGAATGCTTAATTTTTCCAACATTCAAGTTTGAGCTCCTTCACTGTCTGTGTGTCATAGTCACAGTTTCATAGTGAGACATAATCAGGATCTTCTTGAAACATTTTAATCTGGTTTCAGAACTGGACCCTGCACTTAAACAGCTCTGTTTGATTTAATACCAAATCATACTCTCATGTCTGATTCACACGAAATTACCACAATTTTCATAAACCATATCATGTACCTCATTCTGACTTGATAATAACACTGACACAGGCATCATGAAATTCTACCTGACTCTTGTAGATACACAGTTATTATTTGGTTTAAATTATCCCTCTGAGAACCACATCCTTTTGGGTCCAGCTGGATTATGGGCTACAAACATGACTTCTTGTTCATCCCTTTTACTAGTCAGGTGTAACAAAGATTCAAGTGGTCCATGAAATAAACCATTATATTTCCTAATTTTAACAGGAATTTTATCTTGACTTTCATCCTCCCTAATGAAGAAACAATACATCAAGCATAATTTACCACATTCTATTAAAGAAAAACTCTGAAACTTTATAGCCACATTTACATTCGCTTTATTTAGTCTGAGACATAAGAGCATACTAGTACTAGGAGGACAATCCCACGGATATAGTGTATTCCTAACTTTGTGAAATTATACCAAAATAGCCCTGCCCTGGATTAAGATGGAATCATGAAGCCTATTTTACATGGAATGTCCAGCTGTTTAGGAGCTGCCTGATTTCAGCACTGAATGTATTTATGGTGTCACACTGCACTCTGGTGGTGACTGACTCATGTAACAGTTTAATAAGTAAGAGTTGGCCGTAACAATTTGTTCTTTTACCTAAGATACTAGGGGCAATATATTCAGAGAAAGAAAAAAGGTAGCAAAAACAGGTAAACACATTTATAAATGGTTTTACAGAAGGCATAAATGATCTACAATTAAACAGAATCTACAATCCTCTCTGAATGAAATTCCATCCTCCAGTGTCTGAACTTCTGAAGGCTACAACTCCCAAGATCCTCAGCCTGCAACCTCATCACATGACCCCCAGTCAAGCTTCCGTCCCCATTCACAGTCACCTGATTACTAATAACACTCAGCTGTTTGCACTCACACTATTCCCTTTAAATAACCTGGACCCTTATTAATACTTTGTGAAGTCTCACTTCAGCATTGTATCTGTAACTATTCCAAGCCAGTTATCTGTCTGTTTTGATTCCTGTTTTGATCTTAGCCTGTGTCATGGTTACTACAGCATATAAACATGACTGAAGCAGGTAGACTAACTTTGTTTTTTTTATTAAATACATTAAACTTGCACTTGCATCGTCCACTTCATGATGAGAAGTCTCATTTATGACATTTAATTTAATTATATAATGAGATGTAGAACAGTGCTCGCTGGGTGAGCCAAGGATATTAAAATTTATATAGTAGTATAAAATGTTTAAATACATTCTTTCTTAATTATTTAAAGTACATTAGAGGTAATTACTAAGCAGTTATTCCGAGTGATCAGGAATTGTTTGTATGTTAGTAAGTAAATGCTTCATGTTTCACAGTATTTATGGGTTTCAGAGCCAACTAAATATGGATGTCCACAAGGTGTCAACCAAGGGATAGGGCCTAGAGAAGTGGGGTTAGGCCTTAGTAAGCAAATTTAGGGAAGAACACCTCTAAATAGGGGAAAATGTCTCTAGGTTACGCATGTAAACATGGTTCCCAGAGGGAATGAGACATTGCGTTGAAACTCTATGGGAACGCCTTCAGCGTGACCGCGCTCTGAATCACGTGTGTAATCAGTCCAATGGATGGGCGAGACATCACAGGCGGGGTGAAGTAGTGACCCGGAAGCTTAAAAGCACGAGCGGTGGGCGCCGCGCCAGCTTCTGAGGAATGAAGCAAGCGCTGCAGGGATGCCGGAAGTGTGGCATGCAGTGTCTCTTTCCCTCAGGAAACCATGGTTACATGTGTAACCTAGAGACGTTCCCCTTCAGGAACTGGAGCTGCGTCGAAATGCTATGAGAACGAGTATGCCCACACTGCCAGACTTACAAGTACCTGCCTAGTGTGGAAAAGGCACAGCTAGGGCAAAAGAACAGAACAGCCAGGAGTGGCTCGCATATCCAGGCCATAAAACCTGGCGAAAGGCTTTAGAGTAAGCCTTGACCCCCAAGGACGAGGGGAGACCAGAGGACTCATAGGCCAAACAGATCGCATCCATGATCCACCGACTGAGGGTCTGCTTAGTAGCTGGAAGACCCCCTTTAGGGGGACCAAAGCACACAAACAATTGGTCCACCCTTCTCCACAGGGCAGCTCTGTGGACGTACGCATCCAGTGCTCGCACTGGGCACATACAATTAAGCCTCTGATGGTGGGACTCCCGAAAGAGAGGAGGACAGAAGGCCTGCAGTACAACTGGCCATGGTGTCGAGGAAGGAACTTTCAGTACATAATGAGGGTATAGAAATGCTTTGGCCAGACCGGGCGCAAATTAGAAGGGGCCATTGAGAGGGCCTGAAGATTAAGAGAGAAAATAGCCAAAAGAAAGTCAGTCTTTAAGGTCAAAAGACGGTCAGAAATCTCCTCTATAGGCTCGAAGGGGGGTTTACAGAGAGCCTCTAACACCACAGCCAGGTCCCACGGAGGGGCGTGGTAGGCCGCAATGGCCGCCACGTAAACCTTCAGGGTGGAGTGGGTCAACCCTTTGGAGAAATGGGCCTGCAGGAGCTCTAGCACTGTACCAACTGGGCAGTTAACTGGGCCGAGCTGGTGGTCTCTGCACCAGGAAGTGAAAAGTTTCCACTTCAAGGCATACAGTTTCCTCATTGAGGGAGCTCTGGATTGGAGAATGATCTCAACAACCTCAGCTGAGAGACTGGAAGCTATGAGTTGTGCCCCCTCAGAGGCCACACCCCCAGCTTCCACAACTCGGGGCAGGGGTGGAAGATAGCGCCCCCCGTCTGTGAGAGGAGATCCCTCCTGACAGGAATCTCCCATGGAGAGCCATTGAGAAGAGAAATCAGGTTCGAGAACCATACTCGGCCCGGCCAGAACGAGGCTACTAGCAACAGATGGACCCTGTCTCGGCACACTCTCTCCAGGAAAGGCATACAGATGCGGCCTCAGCCACGTCTGTACCATAGCATCCAGTCCGAGAGGAGCTGGATGACTCAGAGAGAACCAGAGGGGACAGTGCGATGTCTCCTGAGTCGCAAACAGATCCACCTGAGCCCGGCCGAACGCTCTCCATATCTGCTCTACCACCTTGGGGTGGAGCCTCCATTCCCCAGGGATCAGCCCCTGCCTCGACAGGGCGTCTGCTCCCATATTGAGACGGCCAGGGATGTAAACTGCTCTCAGAGAGAGGAGTTTCCCCTGGGACCACACAAGGATCTGGAGCACCAGCCTGTAAAGGGGGCGCGAACGCAGATCTCTCTGGTGGTTGATATAAGAGTGCACTGCTGTGCACGTGGTGATCTCTTAGGTCCGGGAGAAAGTGTTTCAATGCTAGAAACACAGCCGGCATCTCCAGGCAGTTGATGTGCCAGGTAAGATGGCGGCCACTCCACAGACCAGGGGCTGAGCAGCCACTCATGACCGGTCCCCATTCGGTGAGAGATGCATCCATCGCTACCGTTATGCGATGACAAGGAGCCTCCAGCAGCGGGCCCTGGGACAAGAATCAAGGTTTCCTCCACATGTCTAAGGCACGTAGGCACCGCCGCGTGACCTTGATCATGCAGAGCAGGTTTCCCCTCAGGGAGAACCCCCTGGTCTTGAGCCACCACTATAGGGGTCTCAGGCCTGTACAGCAGGCCAAAAGGTATCATGTTGGATGCAGCTGCCATCAGACCCAGCAGTTTCTGGAACTGCTTTACAGTGAGTGACCGGCCTTCTCTCACCCTCGCTACTGCTGTGAGGATCAACTCGAACTGAGCAGGAGACAGACGTGCCTGCATCGTGGTCAAATCCCACACCATGCCCAGATAAGTGATTCTCTGTACTGGAGAAACCACACTTTTCTCGGTGTTCAGTCTTAACCCCAGCTCTTTCATGTGGCCGAGAACGACATGTCGATGCCGAACCACCACCTGCTCGATCAAGCTAATAGCAACCAATCGTTGATAGTTCAGTATGCGGATGCCCTGGAGTCGCATAGGAGCCAGAGCAGCATCCACACACTTTGTGAAAGTGAGGGGTGAGAGCGCCAGGCCGAAGAAGAAGAAGAACCAGATATTGGTAAGCTTCGCCCCCGAAAGCAAACCTCAGGAACTTCCTGTGTTGGGGAAGGATGGAGATATGGAAATACGTGTCTTTTAGATCAATCGTGACAAACCAGTCCTGGGAGCTGAGATCTGAGACACGAGCTGTTTGATCATGAGCATCTTGAACTTCAGTCACACGACTGAGTGGTTCAAATGACGCAGATCCAAAATGAGACGCAGCCCTCCACCCTTCTTCGGAACGATGAAGTACCGGCTGTAGAACCCAGACTCTCTGTCATGAGGAGGGACCACCTCGATGGCCTCCTTCCTCAGGAGAGTGTGCACTTCCTGTTCCATTACCAGAGCCTGCTTGGGGCCCACCAGAGTGGGAAGAACCCCGGAAAACGAGGCACTGGAGAACCAAATTGGATTCATTAGCCTCTTTCTACAGTATGCAGGACCCACTGAGATACATTCGGCAGAAGTTCCACGCTGCCAAGTAGTCTACTGAGGGAATAAGTCTCTCAAGACTGACCTCTGGTGTAAGAGCAGCTAGCTCGGTGCCCTGAAGCAGCGGACCGGCAGGGGACAGCCGAATTATCTGATCTGGAAACCTCTGAAGAGGTAGTGAGCCTCCCAGTACCGCTATGTTCCCGGGCGGAAACTGAGAGAAGCGCTTGCCGGAGACCACTGCGTCCTGAAGCACTATGGGTGGCAGGGTTGGCAGAATGATCTCCTGAGTCTAGAAAGGCCTCCCCCACAACTTTGACACCTTGGTGTGGAGTTCGGGAAAAAAAGGTAGGCTCCGGCATGGAGGTAGCGGCTCTTCAAAGACAGCTTTCCAGGAGCGAAGCACACGCAGTGGCAAATGCACGCAATGTGGGCTCGGCTCCTAAACAGATAACACACAGACCGTGTGTATCCCCACCCATAATACAGCACGGGCAAGGAGAAACACACCTCCTAAAATGCTGCCTGTTTTCGCCTCATGTTTCGTCTTTTTGCGAGCTTTAGGCATGCCGTGGTGAAAGTGAAAACGAAACCACATAAAAGGGGGCGAATTATCATCGGTGCCATCCACGTCAACCTCCTCGGAGGAAGACAGGCGGCGCACCGAGCCCACTCCCTGGGGGGAAGAAACAGCAAAGCAGGCTTCCGATACCAGAGAGCGGGCAGTGAATCTGGTGGGTCAGGAAGGAGAAAGGGACTCGCCCGTCTCCATTCCCTTCACCAAATCCATCTGCGAACCCCGCGAGTGTAACCGCTGCTCTGCCTTGGCAGAAGCGGGCCCAGCACTGCGAGGAACACGAGTGAAGGCTCCCTCCTCGAAGAGAGCCTTCCGGGAGCAGAGCACACGCAGCAGCAAATGCTCGCAATGCAAGCAGCCAGCTCCCTCAAGAGCCGACTCTGCGTGCTCCGCTCCCAAGCAGACAACGCATAGGCTGTGTGTATCCCCACCCGTAATATAGTGCAGGCAGGGAGGAACACACAGCCTAAAATGCTGTCCGCTCTCGGCCTTATGCTTCGTCTTATCTTTAGACTTGGGCATTTTTTCTTTTGGACAAACAATACAAAATAGACAGACGATACAAAATAGACAGACAATACACACAGAGCACTTGCTGAATGACAGAAAGCTGGTGTGGCACCCACCGCTCATGCTTTTAAGCTTCCAGGTCGCTACGTCACCTCGCCTGTGACGTCTCGCCCATCCATTGGAGTGATTACAAATGTGATTCAGAGCACAGTCACGCTGAAGGCATTCCCATAGCATTTCAGTGCAGCTCGAGTTCCTGAAGGCCAACAAAGGGTCTCTAGTGCCAAGCCAGGGCCATGGCAGTCTGCCCCTTACAGGATCCTCTCCCCAAGGAACAGCTCCTGACTTTCCCTCACCAGCTGCACACTGATGCCAGAAGTCCTGAATGAGACCTGAATATGTCCAGAATATGTCAAGCAGAAACTAATGACCTCTCTTCTGGACCATAGTCTTGCCAGTCCACAAGGTATTGATGTCTGTTATTGACCTAAAAACAGTCCAGGAGATGCCAAACAGTGTAAGACAAGGTGCCAGCAATGAGGCAAGGGGCCGTAGGAGGAGCTCCAGCTGGTTAGAACANACATGAAATTTGGGATTTATTTTCATGGATGTGGGAACTAGAAGACAGCAGAAGACAGGGTTGACCTGTCTCAGCACCTTAAAGGGTCCCACGTACTGGGGAGTTAGCTTCCTATAGTCCTCACACAAGGGGAGAGGTCTAGCTAACAGTCATACTTGTTAACCAATTGGCATTTCACTCTTGGGTGTAGGAGGCTGCCAACAGTGCTGCTCAGGCTTTCTTCCAGGAGTTTTAGCAAAAACGCACCAGAAGTGCTGTGGCAGGGACCCTGACTTCAGTCTCCTGCTCGGGAAACACTGGCGGCGTGTACCCAAATTGGAAGCGTGCCAAAGGGTACTGTGGGCATATTCTGCCCAGAAAATGTGGTCAGCCTAAGAGGTGTGGTTGGCTTACATGAGGCAACAAAGAGTTTCCTACAGATCTGTGTTGATCCTCTCCACCTGGCCATTGGACTGTGGGTGGTGTCCTGAAGACAGACTTACAGTTTCCCTTAAAAGCTTTCAAAAGGCTTCCAGAAGTGGCTAGTGAACTGGGGTCCATGATCAGAGGTCCAAATCCTGAGGTTTCCCATGGATCCACAAGTCACAGGACCAGCTCAACAGTGCATTTCAAGTCAAGTGGAATTTACTGGCAGTTTATTGCCGGGCTTGAACCTGGGGCTGGAGAATGAAGAACTGGCTTACAAAAATAAATAGTTTTTCAGCAAATGATTTCAGTTTGGTGAAGTTGATTTAAACATTTCTATTTTAAAAGAATGACTGGCTCACTCATTGCCTCTCTCATCACTTGTGTGATAGTATTTTTAAAAAATTTGAAAGTTGAAATTTTAAGTGAAGTTTTTTTAACAGTAATGTAACACTAGAGACAGTGAAGAGCTGAGTACTCACTGATCAGTCAGACACTCCAAGAAGTTGTAGATGATCAGAGAGATAGGTGTTTCTGAGTGAGAAACTTCTGCTGCATTAGGAAACATCTGGGTCATGTCTTCTCCTGAGTCAGATGAACTTCCTGTGATTATAACACACAAATGCAAGAAATCATTAAAAGAAAAAATCTGGTAATTTCTACAAATCAAGCCACCACAAATGTGTTTTGTCATGAAAACAAATTTAAGAGAGTTAAGAGATTTTTAGATCTGTTTCAGAGTCCAACAATTATCACACATTAATGTCAGGAAAAGATGCTGAGACAATTGCACAGACAGTACAGGAAGACATGGCAGTCAGTTCCCAGCCAACAGCACCCACGATGCAGAAGGGGGAAAGGATGAGATCCTCACTGCCTTCTTGGGGTCGGCTGCATGGATGCGTGACAGAGCATCCGCCTTGGTGTTCTTGGAGCCAGGGCGATATGACAGGGTGAACTGGAACCAGGCAAAAAAGAGGGACCAGAGGGCCTGCAAGGAGTTCGGGCATTTGGCCAACTTGAGGTACTCTAGGATCTTATGGTCTGTGGATATAGTTAACGGGTGCTAACCAGTGCCGCTGCTCCTCTAGTGTTAGTTTGATGGCTAACAGCTTCTGGTTCAAAATGTCATAATTTTGCTGAGCTGGGGACAGCTTCTTTGAAAAGAAGGTGATGGGATGGAGTTTTGACTTGTCTCTGAACCGTTGTGAAAGGATAGCCCCTACCCCCATCTCAGAGGTGTCTACCTCTTGAAGGATCAGGGTACTTGAGAATGGGAGCTGTGGTGCAAGCTGCCTTGAGCTGTGTCAGGGCCTTCTCAGCTGCAGAGTTCCAGGCCAAGTGCTTGGGCCCCCCTCAGCCCAAGATCACATTTTGCTCTGACACCTGCTGTAAGTTACCCATCTGAATGGAGAATTGCTATTTTATGCTCTGCCCTGCTACTTTTAAAAAGAAGTGGCTGACTCCCAAGTGGAGCAAAAGCATTCCCTCTATTGTCCAGAGATTGTAAGTTTGAATCCTGACAATGCGTGGCCGGGCAAAAAAAAACTGGCCATGCTCCCAAGGTGGCATACTCTCCACTATTAATCGCAGTTTCCTCTGAGTGTGTTATGCTGGCCTGTGAGACAGCATGAGCAGCGGTTTGAAAAGATGTGGTGAGCTGGCTTCACACAAAGCACATGATAGCTTCCATCCTCCTGGATTGGTCGCTGTCATATGATAGGGGGAGAGCTAACTGGTGCATGGGAATTGGCCATGATTGGCCAAAATTAGGGAGAAAAATCAAGGGGAACTAGTTAACAAATGTGACTAGTTAACCTCAGTGTGTTAGCTAAAGTCATACAGCCAATAATTAATTGCTTAGACATCAAAATAAGCAACATACCCATAAAAGTCCAAAGAATAAGACATGGCTTTGCTACAGAACTATCAAGAGTTTCAGGTGTGTGTTGTAAAGTGCGTGCAACTTCAATTACCTCATCCATCACAAATGCATTTATCATAAAGAAAAATATTTGGGGAGATATCAGGGTCAACTGAACTTGTAAAAATGACATAAATAATAATATCACTCAAAATAATTTGTGGAGATGCAACTTTAAATGCAATTTTGGCCTGTGTTCCTTAGACTTACTTGGGAGTTGCAGGTTAAAAGTAGTACTGCAGTCAGCCACTAGAGGGCCTCAGAGACCTTTTCACTTCACTTTTAAACCCCATATACTGTACACAATCATTGTTAAAGACAAAAACCTCAAAGCCAATTTATCCTTTTAAAACAAAAACTAAAAGATTATTTATATTTACATGTTTTTTTTCTACAGTTCATGTCTTTGTGATATTTTGTGACATGACATTTTTTTACACATCCATTTTTTTCACATTTCATTTACATCATTCTTTAATTTTCACGTAAGATTGATTTTTATATAATTCATTTATTTTTCAGATGATTCATTTATTTTCACATGTGATTTTTTTTCCCGCATGATTTGTTTTTCACATGATATTTTTACACGCTTTGTTTATTTTCACGTGACTTGTTTTTTTACATGATTCATTTATTTTCACACGTGATTTATTTCACAATTCAATTCACAAAATTCAAGTTTAAACATGATTTTGCTTTTACACTGCAATCAGTTTTCATGATTTGAAAATGT
>JAKKZN010000018.1:1823066-1836863 GCA_033441825.1 Pangasius elongatus
TCCTCCCTCATCCTCTCCTTCTCTTCCTCCCTCATTCTCTCCTTTTGTTCCTCCCTCATCCTCTCCTTTTCTTGCTCCCTCATCCTCTCCTTCTCTTCCTCCTTCATTCTCTCCTTCACTTCCTCCCTCAGTGATCTTCATCTTAGCTCTCAGTGGAGGATTTTTTTACGTTGAGGCTGAAACTCATCGAGGTTCTTCTGCAGTAATGTGTGATGATAAAAGCTGGATTTCCTGCAGGAGCACAAACGATGCGTTTCCTTTTCCTCCCGTCGGGGCTGCAGACGTGACCATGTTGTCCTTCATGTTTGTTTAGAGACTGATTACAGCCGCAGTCTCCCAGATTCTCTCTGTCCATAACCGTGTGTCTGACGGAAACTCCACAATGAGCTTCTCTCTTCTGTGTAAAGTACAGAGCTGGAATGTGCTAAAAGGCAGCAGCTGAACAGCTGAACATCACGACTCGCTGTTTTAGCGATGTGATGAAAAATATTTCAATTTTCCCCTGAAATTGGGGCGAGTGGAGGAGACGAGGCTCAGGAGGAAGAGACACGACTATTGAATGAGATTGTGCTTGGTACACTGTAACCATAGCAACACTATTACCGGTCCTAGCTAGTATCAGCTAACTAACTAGCCTAGCTTGGTCTCTGGATTAGGTTTATTATTATCAGGAACTGAGATTAAATAAAGATTTATCTTTTCACTCACTAACAGGACTACGTTTTTGACACCATCCTCCATTTTGTTTTACTCGCTTGTCCCCCAGCCTGTGATCTGATTGGTTGGGAGAACAAAAAGCGCTTGATGAGTAATTTTTTTACTTGTATGCTAACAGCTAAAATACAACAGTGTATTAACCAGCAGATAGCATTAGCGTTAGCAGAAGTAAGGTATAAAATGCTGTATGTTGCTGTTACGAGTCTCTGTAAATGAGCTGTTACTATAGAAACGATAACGTATTAGAACGAAATCATCGAGAAGTCATCGTGTCGTATTGATGTGGTAACCTAAGCCCCGCCCCCCTGCAGGATTCCCCCCAGCATACGTGACGTGGTGTACTGCACGGGCGTGTCTCTGATGGACGAGGACGTGTGGGAGTTCATGTGGATGAAGTTTCACTCCTCCACCGCCGTCTCGGAGAAGAAGGTCCTGCTGGAGGCCCTGACCTGCAGCGACAACACCTTCCTGCTCCAAAGGTTCTTATTTCTCTTCTCACATCTCATCATGACATTCCAGCTTTCCCTGAGGTCCTGCTTCGCTCCAGAGGAACAGATACGAGGATCTGATTTCACGCAGAAATAGATTTTTAATAAAAAAACCTCAGCTCAGGATTAGCGAGAAGCTCCACGGAATATTAACAAGCCGTCTTTTATAGTCTTCAGACTGTTAGCGCCTGCTCTTTCACTGAAAATAAATCTGCATGTGGAAATGGATGAGAAATATTTCATACGTGTGTAAAAATAATAATCTGACTCGATCACACGTCTCAACACAGCAGAGTTGAGTGAGAAGTGAAAACAGCGTTAGCGAGTAGCATAAGGCTGAAGGCTAATAAATGGAGGAAAGATGCAGAGGCAGCTGCACTGCGATGGTGTGCTGTTCTGAGTGTCACACAGCTGGAAGGAAAACAGGAAGAAATCTATTAACTACGTGTACGTGTTAATTAAAAAGACTAGTGTGTCTGTGTCGCAGTGTGTTATCACACGGTGTTAGCAGCTCCAGCTAGAACGTGTCACATGAAGGAGAAGAGCTAAAGGCAGTAAAAAAAGACACAATTGAACAGTGTTAGTGTCGACTTTTACTGTCTGAGAGCCTGTGTGTGTGTGTGTGTTTGTGTGTGTGTGTGTGTGTGTGTGTGTGTGGGTGTTTATTCGCTCCTGAACTGTCACACACGTTCCATCAGAGCTAACGTGTGAACAAAATCCCGTATTCTAGCGACTGTAAAATCACCTGCTTGTTTTCTCCAGACTGCTGAACGCGTCTCTAAACTCGGACCTGGTGCCGGATCAAGACGTGATCGACGTCATCATCCACGTCGGCCGCAACCCACACGCACGCCATCTAGCCTGGAGATATTTCAGGGAGAAGTGGGATGAGCTGGACTCCAGGTGTGTGTGTGTGTGTGTGTGTGAGAGTGTGCGTGTGTGTTTGTGTGTGTCTGTGTGTGTGTGTGAGCTTTATTGTGACTGACTCTCCTCCTGTGCAGGTTCGGCGAGGCTTTATATCTAAACTCCAAATTAATCAGCGGAGTGACGGAGTTCCTCAACACACAGAGAGAACTCGATGAGGTGAGGATGAAGCTAACACACACACACAGACACACACACACACGGTTGTGTCACAGCTAGCGGCTAACAGCTACCTCTCCAGGCTTTAGTTCACCGTGAGGCAGAAAGCTGCTGTGTTTTTCCACAGAGGTGTGATCTCACTTCACCTTTCACACGTTTTCTTAAAGAGACAGAGACGTGTGAGCCGAGACTTTACAGCCTTTTACACTTTCAGCACTAATGGAAGACGGAAAAGGCTTTGCAATTAAAGCGCTAATGCTAAAATAATTATACACACACACACTCACCCGATACAGTGTGGAGGCCGAGGCCACGTTCACATTCACGTCTCGTTCTTCGCTCTCACCACGTCTTAAAGGTTTTGTCAGTAATTAATGAAGTGATTACCAGGAGAAATGAAGCTGGTTTGAGGACGTAACGTATTTTTCCTCCTGACCCCAGTTTCAGGATGTTGTTAAAATTAGCTGAGATGCTTCCTTCCTCCTTCTTTCTGTCCTCAGCTGAAGGACTTCATCCAGACGAGCGCCGCTGGAGGTTCTGCGTCTGCGTTCTCCCGAGCGCTGGAGGTCGTCCAGGCCAACGTGAAATGGCACGAGCTTTACAGAGAGCGCTTCTTCCAGTGGCTGAGGAAATCCAGCGACGGCTAAAGATCCAGCTGCTGCTGACGTGTTAGCGTGGAGCCTCCGTCACACGTGTACAGCCCATTAACCAGCAGACGAGAGAAGAGGACGAGAGCCGACGTGATTCTACACCCTGATCACCTGGAAACGTGGAGCCTTCTGTTTCCTCCCTGAACAGGAACCAGCAGGACCAGGAGGAAGTGGACATGAGTTGCATGATGCTTGTTATCTCTACTCTCCTTCACCTGTTTTCTGTTTTTTGTTTTTTTTAATGCATGAAGGACACAAGTGAAGATTCTTCCCCGTGCAGAAAGCAGCAGGAGGAGAGCAGGGCGTGGTCTTGTGGTTATTGGTGTATAAAGTGGTTGTGTTTTGTCACGCATCGTGTCATTAGTTCTTTCTCTCTCAGTGACACGGGTTAAATTTTGAGAGGAAACTGTGTTTTATGAATGCTCCTGTACCGGGGCTGGTTGTCATGGAGACGGATCAGCAAAGATGCAGATATTTGTTGCCTTCGGTGGATGGAGGATGTGCACAAAATCGCTGGCTAAAAATAAAAATGTGCTCAGAACACATTTCATCACGCAGATTAAATTCTTCTCAACACCCGGAAGTTGATTGTTTTCCTACAACAGCACATGTCCAAGTGTGTTATTCCTCTTATACCACATCAGTCCGCCATATTTTATTTATTAAAGTTCGACACATTATACTTTTTATCCATTCATAGTTACATTTAACATTTAACATTCTTACGTTATAGTAGCTATAAACATCCATTCCCTCTTTTTTCCTCTGCACACCTTTGACATGTTACAGAGAAAGCACAGAGTGTAAACTCCTCTGTCCTGAAGATGAAAAGGAAAAGTTACAGCTTAACCTCTGACTGTTACCAGAGCGCTGGCACTGGAGACTCCTTCCATAAACGTTAAATATTTCACACACAACGCCACCATATCAACACTTACACATGCTGCTACTATAGACAGGATAACGTATTCGAACAAGCGCATTAATATAACCTGCTGTTATAGAAAACTAATCAACACCTTCTGACCAATCAGAATCCAGACTTCGGAGGCGAGTACGAATTCTTTTTGCTCAGTGGTTCCAGTGAGTGAAACCTCGGCGTTCCGGCTGCTCTCTTATACACGAACACGATTTCTTTTTTTAATATTTTGTAAACACTTACCTGTCTTGTCTTCGCTTCTAGTGTGAACACATCCTTCCCTGCCGCTGTGAAACAGGAAGTGATGTGGCAGGTTGAATCGGTCACGTGACTCGAGCCTTTCCTTTGTACTGTGTGACGAAATGAGAGAAAGTAGCTTCTGTGTTCATGAACTGAGGAAATAAACTCGTTTCTGTTGTACCACAGATGCTTCCTGTGGATTCTCTCCAACATTAAGTTAATTAACATTAACTTACTTTCACCTGAAATATAAAAAAAAGCACCATATACAGTCACATCCAGAATTATTGGCACCCTTGGGGAAGATGAGTACAAATGGTTTACTAAAACGTCTTTAATTAATTCATTAATTCTCTCAGTTAAAGGATTTTCTCATAATTTCTCATACATTAGCTCACACTGATGACATCAGACATCCAGGGGCAATACTAGGGACTGTAGGGACCCGAGACAGTAAAATGCAAAGGGTCCACCTGGTCATTTTTCCCTCTTTATTGCCCTTATATTAACCAGGTGTCTTTACAAAGAATCAATACGATGAGGCAACTGTAGCATAACTGTCTGAAGGTGTTAGCATTATATTCCGAGCGCTAGACCAAGTTTTCCAATGAGAACACCTTCGGTAAAGTGCTGGTTTTCATACAGTGTACATACTTGTATACACAAAAGTTCAAGCTTTCAAGACGACTTGAGAGAACTGGTAAATTCTTACAAGAAAATTACCAAAATAATGAACATTACATGCTCCAAAGTGAGCACCAACTCCATGCTAGCTGAACCATGCTGTGCTAGCATTATATTACGTTATGGTTTAGCCTACAGTTGCCACTTACCACACTTCTTCTTGTTTTCTGGCTTCTAGATAGAAGAGTTCTCTTCAAAAGTGCATCAATTTAAAAGAAACTTGCCCAAGCGAGATGGCGCCCCCTTTAGGTGGGTTCCTGGTATAGTATTATAAATTACTCATCGGAGGTTTTGGGTTTGAGTTCTGCACACATTTTCCTGGACTCTGCTGCTTTCGAGGTGAAGTTGCAACTTGTAATTCCCTGCCTACAACCGGTAAAAACCACCGAAAACACCCATCAACGTGAAATTGTAATTCCCCGCCTATGGTGGTAAAAACCACCAAAAACGCCCATCAGCGTGAAATTTCGACTCGTTGAACTTGAGGTAGTCTTCTCAATTAGCAGTTCCTTCCCTGTTTACAGAGTGACGTTAAATCAACACTGCGAACAGCGTAAAGTCCTCCTTCTCTACGTTTAAATGAGTTTATAGCAGCACTGGCTTTAGATCAGTTCGTATACAGACACAGCACTCGGTTACATCTATAACACTGACCAAACTAATCACTGCTCTGAGAACATAATCATCAACATTAACGTTATCAGCGACATTAGCTGGTTAGCTTGTTGCTAAGCTACTCGCTGTCGTCTACTGTTGTTGCTGTGCTGCGATTTCAGTCCACAATGTTGCATGAATGTTTGAAATTCAGTACACTAGAACAGAACCAATAACCACTCAGGCCTGTAACTGTAAAAGTGCAGTTAAAGTAGTTTTTATGAGCTTTTATGAAACAAAACACCTGCTTTCGTAGAAGCTTCCACGTTTTTTTTTTCCATTTCGCACCTCAAACGTCCCGAGGTGGGAAACAACATCATTATAAGTTGCAAATTATCACTTACAAGTCCCTACAAACGCAGCATACGTGTCCGCCTTCAGGGGGCCGCCTCAACGCTTCAGAGCCCCAAGCGACTGCCTGTACTTCCTGTCGTTTAGCTCCGCCTCTACAGATATACGCTGTTTCAGGCATCGAGGCTGATGATCAGAAATGTGTCGTCCTTAAAGAAACCATGGAAGCATCTTACTTCTTATATCACACCTCCTTCTCTTCCTTCCTTCGCTTCCTTACTCCTCCTTCTAAGGAACAATGCAAGCAGGAATCTAAAGCAAAAGAACTTCCTAAAAGATGGCGGACTTCGGTCCGTTTCTGGGTTACGCGAACGAGGATTTCAAGATTTCCCACTGTGACAGTCCCTCAGCTGCGACTGACATCATGAAAGATTCATGCGCTCATCAGACAGGGATAAGCCGTTATCTCTGACCCTCTGAAAGAAAACGAGAGAGCATGACAGGGTGAATATACAATCATAACTCGGGAAACATCAGCCAACTTTGCAACCGCACTGACATTTCAGAACAAAAGCGGCGTCGTGGGCCATTAATCCTCCCCGAGCTGCAGATGCAAATTCTCGCTTTTACCATTTACAATCAGAGCACATTGATATTTAAATCAATGAAGCGTTGAAATGGATTCTGTCTTATCACGAAGCTCCCCCCATGTGTGTGTGTGTGTGTGTGTGTATGAGAGAGAAGGAGAAAATGAGAGAAGAAACAAGCATCAGGAAGAAATAACTGGCACTTTTCAGCACGCTGTTCGACAAATGTGTCAAAGTAATGCGAGCTCTGCCTGTGTATGTGCGTGTGTGTGTGTGTGTGTGTGTGTGTGTGTGTGTGTGTGTGTGAAAGGTCAAACACTCAGCAACAGCAGTAGCCATAACTCAAAAGCTGTATTGAGTTAATTCATCGATGCTGGAGCACACACACACACACACACACACACACACACACACACACACACACACCGCTACATGGTCAGGTGTATTGCACCATCTCCTCGATTCCTCCTCCTGAACAGAAACAATTTATAAAAAGAATGAAGTGCTGTTATTATAAACACGCCCTTATTAAAATGTGTCTTTGTGATTTAGAGCCCCTAGACACCGGCGTTTTGGGTGAAGAGCAATTATCTAAAGGTTACGGGGAAATAAATGAAGTCTACTCTTCACTGAGAACACCAGTATTTTATACAGAATGATGTAAATGTTGGGTTGGAGTGTTTTCGATATTTACACCCACATCATTGTTTCTATTAACGCAAGAGGATTAAAAAGCGCGTGTAAGAGTCGATATGGTGAAATCCCCTGTAGCGTAATACGTATGGAAGGAGTCTCCAGTGTCAGTGCTTTGAAACAGTCAGGGGAGTTTACACTTTCCGGTTTGAACAAGTGTTCTCTTATGGCTCTTTTATTGAGATAATCATGTTAGTCATTTATTTATTTATTTGTTTTTTAATCACAGCACCGCACACAGTGAAGCGAACTCCTACTCCGCTTATACCACAGTGATGTGACGACGATTTCAGTTTTTAATTGAGCTGCTTGTTATTAGCACTTCTCCTGTATTCTCTCTCACACGGCTTTACCGAGAAACCGGAAAGCACAGACTCATCTGTCCTGAAAACTTAAAAAGCAGCGTGACTGTTACAAAGCACTGACACTGGAGACTCCTTCCAAGAAAGGTTACATAGACATCTGCTAAAAAAAAAAAAAAAAAAAAAACTCCACCACGTCAATCATTTT
The DNA here is from genome assembly GCA_033441825.1 of Pangasius elongatus. NCBI lineage: Eukaryota > Metazoa > Chordata > Actinopteri > Siluriformes > Pangasiidae > Pangasius > Pangasius elongatus. The sequence continues at coordinate 1,830,583 of JAKKZN010000018.1, forward strand.
TCTTTTGATCAAACATTCATATTCTTGAAAATCGGTTTATTATTAGTCTTATGCTGATCATGTTGAGCATCCACCATGCGTGAGCTGTTACTATAGAAACAATAACGTAGAGCAAGTGTAATTTATATAAAGCGTTCATGTCCGAGCTGTGCAGCTGGACCGAGAAGCTCAGAACCTGTGGTGTAAAAACTCTTTCTGAGTTATAAATAAATAAACAAACAAAGGGAGAGAATCGTTACCACAGCGATTACAAATCTAAAATATGCTCAGAATGATGTAACTGCGTAACGAGGGTTAGGGGTTCGAATCCCGCCTCCTCCCTCTGTGTGTGTGTGTGAGGGGTTTGCATGTTCTCCCCATGCTTCGGGGGTTTCCTCTAGGTACTCCGGTTTCCTCCCCCAGTCTAAAGAGCAGCACTGTAGGCTAATTGGCCTTGCTAAATTGTCCGTAGTGTGTGAATGTGTGTGATTGTGCCCTGCAATGGCTTGGCACCCCGTCCAGGGCGTCCGCCGCCTTGTGCCACGAGTCCCCCGGGATAGGCTCCAGGTTTCTCCGTGACCCTGTGTAGGATAAGTGGTATGGAGAATGGATGGATGGATGGATGGATGGATAAACCAAACCTTACATGAGACATGTACACAGACCCTGGACTGTTTCTCTCACACTGTATAAGTGTCGTCTCGTGTGTAGTTATATTTGTAACTTTGCTCATGGAGACAAAACGCAAGCCTCCAGATTTCCAGATTTGTCTTTCCGAGATCCAGCTCATGGAAGCAGAACCGCCTCGGCTTCGCTGTGAGAATACAGTAAAAGAGTCGACATACAGCATATGAGAGGGAAAAGTTTAGAAAAGATGAAGTGAGAACGCTAGGATAGGAATAAATACTGTTCAGATTGACTGTATACACCATACTGTATTTGACTACTTCTTATTTTATAGTATTATATAGTACTGGGTTATATAAAGGTGTAAAAATCCGTCTCTCTGGGTCTCAGCTATTATGTGTTTTTCTCTGAATTTCTAACCTGGAGCTCCTTTTGTTTTTTCTTTCTTTCTTTTTTACAAAAGTTGCATCATAACACTGAAGAAATGTGCTGTGTATTTTTGGCAGCATGTCAGCCAACGTGTGTAAGTCTGACACTAAAGTTAGCGCACACGTCAGCTAGCAACCAACGCCAGAGAACAGCAGTGTAGAGATTCAGCTGTTCGTTTCACTCATTCAGTAAATCAGCACTCAGCGCTCTCAGTAATGTCCGTTTAATCAAGGCTTCATCAGGGCTTAATTCCGGATCCTGCTCAGAAAGTGCTTGATTAATTGTCTATAAATGAGTGCTGCTGCTGATCACAGACTTACATCAGCGCGCTTGTTCTCAACGCTCCACGTAAACGGATTTGAAAAAGGGCGTAACTGTTGATTTTGGTGACGTTTGCTTAAAATAAGGAGACGTTTATTTAACATGTATGGAAGGAGTCTCCAGTGTCAGCGCTTTGTCAAGCTGTAAGCTGAGGTTTTTCGACATCTTTGGGACAGAAGAGTTTACATGTTGTGGTTTCTTGGTAAAAAAAAAAAAAAAAGATGTAGGTATCAGGGTTAAAGGTCAGAACAGTATCAGTTCCTCTCATAATTAGCATATTCTATTTTAATTCATATATTAGAGTCTTTTATCACAAAGCTTTATATTATCCTTTAATCTCTTAGTGACATCATCATAGTGCTAATCATCAGAATATTAAACATACACTTCATATCTGTGAAACATCTGACTTTTTTAGTTTATAGTTTTATAAACTAATTTACAAGCTAGCTAATATTACAAACTAATTTATAAATCTTAACTAGCTAGCTAACATTACAAACTAATTTATAAACCTTAACTAGCTAGCTAATATTACAAACTAATTTATGCAACTTAACTAGCTAGCTAAATTTACCAGATCACTTACAAAACTTAACTAGCTAGCTAATTTTATAAGCTAATTTTAAAAACTCCACTAGCTAGCTAATTTTATAAGCTAATTTTAAAAACTTAACTAGCTAGCTAATTTTATAGGCTAATTTTAAAAACTTAACTAGCTAGCTAATTTTATAAGCTAATTTTAAAAACTTAACTAGCTAGCTAATTTAACATGTCTTTTATCACTCAGTATTATTTTATCCTTTAACGTAGCTCATGAGTCTGTGTGATTGGCTGAGACTCTTAATGACATCATCTCGTTGCTAATCATCAGAACATTAAACACACGCGTCACATCTGTGAAACATCTGAGTGGAAAAACAAGAGACAATCATGGAGAAACGTTTCAGATTTAGGGTCATGATCGACAGTTACGTTGAGGCTGCTTTTAATGGTTAAAAAGCCGAACTTGAAACGTTAGAAGGACTGGTTATGTCTGCAGACGTTATGTCTGCAGTGTGGAATCTACAGCAGATCATGATTCTGCTCCTGTCTCGCTGCAGAAACGACGGTGAAGGACGACTCTGATTCGCCTCCTCGGAGTCCAGTGTGTCCGCGCGTGTGATGAATCTGAGCTCGGTCTCAGGTCACCATCGTGATGATCACACTCCAGCGTTAAGGGAGCTGAGAGAGGAGGTTATTGATCTGAGGTTGGAAGGTGACGCCTGGAGAAAATACATCATCCCTCTATCCCTCCATCCCTCCCTCTCTGTGTCCCGAGGAAACAGGAGAGAGACACGTGGAGGGAAATCTGATATAAAAGTGTGGAGTGAGGTCAAGCAGGGGAAACGGATGTGAGGATAAAGAGCAGTTTGTTTCGGATTTGTAAAACAGAGCAGTGACACTTGTTTTCGGGAGGAGAGCTCGGCGACGCCGCCGGGTGACGACTCGAGCAGAGTTAATGAGGGAGAGACATCAGCCAGCTGCACGCTGAATGCTGTTTTAGCCTCCAACACCATCCCCAATTAAACCCCCCGGCCTGAGCGCTCTGATAAGGGAATTAGATATTGATTATGTTGCTGCACCAATATCCAGACATGTCTTTAAAAAGAGGACGGTCGCTCTCTCTCGAGGAGAGGAGGAGAGGAGAGCGAGAAACGAGTGCCATTGTACGCTTTCAAATCTCTAATCACTTTCCGATTCTTTTTCCCATTTCATTAAAGGTTATTAAAGACGAACGTGATTGGATAAGGAGCAGCAGCCTGACGCTCAGACATGCTTAATAAAATAATGGTCTGTAAAATGGTTCACCATCCTCTGAGGTAAATATACATGATGTTTACATGTCGCGGAGGTGACACAAACACACAGATTTTGTGGAGCTGTGATTTAATCAGAGATTGACATCTTCCATGCAGGTGTTAATAATACGACTAAGAATTCAACTGGAATAAAACATTCATATAAACACTTTGCTAGCTAATCTTACAAGCTAATTTACAAAATGTAACTAGCTGACTATTTAAAATGCTAATTTACAAAGCTTGACTAGCTAGCTAATTTACAAAAAGGAAAGAGCGAGCTAATTGACAGGCTTAACTAGCTAGCTAATTCCATGCTGCTTATCCTACTGAGGGTCACAGTGGAGCCAATCCCTGGGAACTCGGGGCACAAGGCGGGGGGATACCATGGATGGGCTGCTAGTCCATCACAGAGCACAATCATACACACACTCACTACGGACAACTTAGAGATATCAATCAGCCTACCAGAGTACCTGGAAGGAAGGAATCCCCAAAGCACAGGGAGAACATACAATATCTGCACACACGCATAGCGGAGGCTGGATTCAAACCCCCATCGCCAGAGGTGTGAGGCAAACATGCTAACCACTAAGCCACTGTGTCCCCCTAACTAGCTATTTTACAAGCTAATTGACAAAATGTAACTTGCTAGCTAACATAACATGCTAATTTACAAAATTAATTAGCTACTTAATTTAACCAGATCTTTTAGAAAACCTAACCAGCTTGCTAATTTATCAATCTAGCTAATAGATCAATCTAGCTAATTTAAATAGATCAAATTCAAAACCAATTTATTTACAAAACAAAAAGTTAAAGTACAGTTAACTGAACATAGACTTGGTGATGAATTTTAAAGGCAGATAAAACTGAAAAAAATAGAAATCTGGTGCTGTTGAGGTTTGTAACGTGTAATTAAATGTAGAAATTAAAAGGTAAAAAAGTTTGTTTTTAACTCTTGGAAATCTACTTGAGTAAAAGTACAAGTATTCAGTTTCAATAATACTTCAGTAAAGTACAGATCTTCTACACCGAATCAGCTCGTCATCCGCCCTGTTGATTGTGTTCACCTGTTTTGTGTTTCCTCTTGATTAGCGTCCCTATTTAACCTCACACTTGGCTTGGTTTTGTTTCTAAGTGTCCGTCACGTGGCCTGTTGTGTGTTCAGTGCCACGGTTTCTCTAGCTCTTGTTTCGCTCTACATATGACTCTTGTTTCGATGTTGTTTGTTTTGTTTGAATTTTGTTTCATTAAAAAAACATCTTCACCGCCACCTGACAGAACTCTTTCCCAACGCTGGTTATTCCTCAGTGATGGACTTTAATACGAATAACATCAGAAGATGAGTAGAGATATTGCACGCTGGATAATGGGATAGTGTTTCAAAATTAGGAAATTGACATTAACAATATTATAAACTCCAACAGAAACTGCATATTCAAAGTGCGATCAGTAACTGAACAAATATCGCCAGTACTCAAGGTTCCCCTAATTCAAATGCCAAAGTATTAAGATATGTTTTAGATAAGATTTAAAATTCTCCACTGATGGGGCCAAACATATATAAAGGGGGAGATTATTCCATAATTTAGGAGAAAGTGTAGGGAATGCCCAATCACCCTTTGATTTTTGCTCAGACCGATGGGGCAGCCAACAACATTTGATTCATAGACCGCAGAGGCTTAGATGAAATATAAAGCCTTGGGAGATCTGTAATATAATGTGGAGCCAAATTTTGTAATGCTTTGAAAACAAGTAATAAAATCTTAAAATCAATCCTAAACTGACCCGGCAGCCATTTTGATATTTTCATCAAGCAGCGCATACTTGCTCTTAAATTTCACTGAATATGAAATGCTGAGCAATTGAGATAAAAATCATAAATCTTGTTAAGAGCACATGCAGCGTGGTTTAAAAAAAAAACAAAAAAAAAAAACATCCGGCCTGCCTCAAGGACAATCGCCAGTAGCCCTGACCTCATTTGTGATGAAGTGATTTGAAATGCTGGTCAGAGACTTCATCAACTCTTCATTACCTGACTCCCTGAACCCATTACAGTTACCATCCCAATCGCTCTACCGAGGATGCCGTCACACACCTCCTACACACAGCCCCTCAGCCATCTGGACACCAGGAAGGGAAATTTGTTAAAAAGCTGTTTGTTGACTACCAATAATAATTCCCACCAATCTCACCACGAAGTTGGAGGACCTGGGACTGAGCCCCATCTCTGTGTCAGTGGATCTCCAACTTCCTTACAGACAGGCCACAAGCAGTACGGGTGGGCAGACATGTCTCACCCTCCCTCACCCTCAGCAATGGAGCCCTCAGGGTTGTGTCCTGAGCCCTCTGCTGTACTCATTGTACACTTATGACTGTGTGGCCACTTCTATCTGTACCACCTTTGTCAAGTTTGCAGACAACACTGTTGTGATTGGCCTCATCTCTGATAATGATGAGAAGGCCTACCTGGAGGAGATTAAAAGCCTGGAGAACTGGTGCCAAGAGAACAACCTCCTCCTGAACATCAACAAGACAAAGGAATTGATAGTGGACTTCAGCACAAAACAGGCGAGGAGCTACCACACCCCGATGATCAACAGAACCCCAGAGGATAGAGTTCTCGGTACCTTGGTCTTCATATCATGCAGGACCTGTCATGGTCCTATCACATCAACACTCTGGTAAAGAAGGCCCGGCAGTGTCTTTACCACCTTAGACGCTTAAGAGACTTTAAACTAAGGTGCTAAGGAGCTTTTATGCCCGCACCTTCGAGAGCATCCTGACGGGAAGCATCACAGCCTGGTTCGGGAACAAGCACCAAGCAGGATAGACGGTCTCTCCAGAGGGTGGTGCAATCAGCTGAACGTACCATCCGCACTGAGCTCCCTGACCTGCAATCTATCTACAGCAAGTGGTGCTGGACCAAGGCCAGGAAGATAGTGAAGAACAATGGACTCTTCTCTCTGTTGTGGTCAGGGAAGTGCTTCCGCTCCCTGAAGGCCAACACAGAGAGAATGAGGAGGAGCTTCTTCCCATTCAGACCCTGAACCAGGACAACACCAAGGAATAGAGCTTGGA
>JAKKZN010000018.1:2029644-2043944 GCA_033441825.1 Pangasius elongatus
GATGATTCGCTGTGGAGACCCCTGAAGGGAAAAGCTGAAAGAAGAAGAAGAAGAAGAAGAAGAAGAAGACTGGAGAAGGACAGATTAAAAGGTGTGTAAAAAATGATTCATATTGGCTAGCAATGTGGTTTGCTCATAACTTTTGAAAGAGTCCTTCCCCACGTCATCATCATTCACCAATTAACAGTGAATTAACATCAGACCCGCCCCAGATTCTGAAGTTGGAGAGCAGAAAAATGTTGAGCAGACGATAATAAATTGTATTCAGAGGCGCCATTAGCATTTACATCCAGGGCATACGTCTTAACTCCATCAGAATTCAGTGTCTGTTTCACATCTGCGCACATCTGCAAGAGATATGGCAACATGTTGTGAAGAAATCAGAACTTCTGTCTGAAGATTATTCCTCTGAAACAGACGCCATGGAGATAAAACCCACGGTTCCACAGGGACGGGCGCTCGCGCCAAAGTGGGATATGTTTCTAGCTAAAGCAGAAACGCCCCCAAATTCACGTGAAGCATCTGTAAACATCACCGAGTCTGATCCGGACCTTGAACCTGACTGAGACAGAGGAACCGATCTGTTCTGGTGCACGTGCATTAATGCCAGCTGGGACAGAGTGTATCTGCTGTAGGAAAACCAAACGAGACATCATACTCCTGTTTGTGAACAAGAACAAAGTCCAAGGTGGATTAAGGAAAATGCCAGTTTTCTCTCTCTGTATGTGTGTGTGTGTGTGTGTGTGTGGATACAATGGAAGATACACATGTGGGATATCACCTATCTCGCTGTGATAACTCGCACTTGAGTTAGTGTAGGTGTGATTTGTGCAGCCGGCTGCTACACGGTCAGCTCAGACGTTTCTAATCCTCTTGTGCAGTGGAGCATTACTCGCTGTTTAGAGTTCGACAGTGTGTAAACACAAGCCGGGGTGTGACATCACACACCTGTCAGCACCGGCGCGCGAAGGTCAAGTGCTCAGCATCGTGTTACAGAGCGTTCGGTCGCGGGGAATAATTACGCTTAACGGAAGACATCAAGACCCAAAGGAATAAAAACTATTCTTAATATGAAAAAAAAAAGTTTCCTTCCCTTTAAGAACCGCAATCATTTCTTATATCGTAGCGTAGTGACGTCGTAAAATACTGAATCGCTGCCTTGCGAATCTAAACCGATCATATCATAGCAGATTCAGCGTTCGTCAAATATCAAAATTGTTGCTTTCTGAATCGTATTGGATTCGGTGGGATCGTCAAATATCGACTCATACTATTACAAATCTATTATACATACTATTCAATCTAAATTCGTGTGAAAGCCTGAGGTTTACATTTCTCCTTTACTGAACAGGAGCGAGAAATGTAGGCTACATTAATGCTAGCTACGTCATTAATAGCTACGTTATTAATAGCTACGTCATTAATAGCTACGTCATTAATAGCTACGTCATTAATAGCTACGTTATTAACAGCTACGTCATTAATAGCTACGTTATTAATAGCTACGTCATTAATAGCTACGTTATTAATAGCTACGTTATTAATAGCTACGTCATTAATAGCTATGTCATTAATAGCTACGTTATTAATAGCTACGTTATTAATAGCTACGTTAAAACTGCAAGTTAATCTGTCTGAGCGACTCAAATTAATAAAACTAAACTCTAAAAATGACAAAATAGCTGAGAAATGAACTAAAATTTACAATTAAATTGCGTTTGCAATGAATACTGAAAGCGAAATGTATGTAAAGAATTAAAACTAATCATACTGAAGAACACAGACATGAACTCAAATGTGAATAAAATATACTGATAAAAAAAATGATCCCAATCACACACAATCTTACAAACGTAAAACATGTGAAGCAGCTCCGCTTGTCTGCATTCATCTTCTCTACACGTGTATTTGTTTAGAAATTTCACCATTACGGCGTGATTTTCTTTCACCTGTCCACCACCATCTTGTGAGCCTCCTTCCAGTTCTCGCTGTCCTGATCCGTCCCGATGGCCGGGTTGAGCTTCTGCAGGTTCACTCCGGCGACGTTAGCGCCGCTCCATACAGGCACTGAGGAACACAGGAACCGGGAAGAGCTCAGATCTCCATTGAAAATTTCCATTGAAAATTTTGCACCACTGCGTAAACTTACACACCACTACAACATAAAAGCACCTTGGAGTATAGCGTCAAAGGGTTTATACAACTGGCTTCTACGTTTATGGTTTGGTGTGCTTAGGATACAAAAAAACAAATCTTTAGCCCTGACCAAACATGACACCTCGCCCAATCTCCTCCACCATCTCCTCCACTCTCTCAGGCGCTCACCGCTGGAGTCTCCGTGCTCTCCCAGGATGTAGCCGTTGAAGCTGCTGGCGTGGATGCCCAGCTTCTCGGCCATGATGAAGCGGAAACGGGCCGTGTCCAGGTTGGTGCCGCTGCCGATGACGCGGTGCTTGGGAAGGCCGCTGAGCTTCCAAGTCACGTAAGTCATGATGTCCACTGTGTGTGTGTGTGTGTGGGAGAGGTTTAAAATGAACAGCTTTACACAAAGCATTTTCAAAAACAAAAACTGATCCACCATTTTGTCCAGAATTATTGGCACTTTTCATAAAAATGAGCAAAAATGGACATATACAGCGAGCAATGTCAAAAGATGCGTTACACAGTATTAAGAGATGTTTTTTTTTAAATTCACTTCCTCATTCTGAAGCACGGTGGTGGTAGTGCTGATGTTAAAAATGATTAAATTATTAAGTAATAATTATTAAGTTCTAACTATCATAATAACACTAACGGTATTTTAACTGATTTTTTTCATATCCATTACTGTACTTCTGCAGACCTACAATCATACTTCTCTTTGGGGTTTTTTTTTCCCCCAATAATGAAAAGATATTTTTTATTATTTATTTATTGGAATTATTCATGCTGAGGAAATGTCAGTAGCTTTTCTAAACATTGGCGCAGACATTTTTAACAATTGTGCGTAATCTTTATTTAATACAACCATTTTGCCTGTTATCTTGGAGGGTGCCAATAGTTCTGACGTTGACCAGCATGTATAGGTAATAAAACTGAGCTGTGCTGAAGCTGCGTCTCACCCGGGTTGGAGACGACGACGAGGATGCAGTTGGGACTGTGCTTGACGATCTGAGGGATGATGTGCTTGAAGATGTTGACGTTCCTCTGCACCAGGTTGAGGCGGCTCTCGCCCTCCTGCTGACGGACGCCGGCCGTCACCACCACGATGCGCGAGTTCGCCGTCACAGAGTAGTCTGTCAATCATCAGCACGTACCGAGACGTTATTAAGAAAGAGTTATGAAATAGCTGTGGAGTCGTACAAACACTGACATCTGATAATAGAAGGCAGAAAGGTCAAATAAAAAAAGGAAGTGAAAATATAAGTGCAATAAATGTGTGTAAAGAGAGAAAAATAAACGACTATAGAAAAAAAAAGAATTAGTATTTACATATTTGTTTATTTTATATTAGCTACCTATAGAATTTATTAATATGATGAGTATTTATCTATTTTTATATCAAAGAATGGAAAGAAGGAAGGAAGGAAGTACAGAGGGAAGTATGGAAGGATGTATGGAAGTACAGAAGGATGGGAATGAAGGAAGTATGAAAGGAAGTAAATAGGGAAGACTGTATGGACGTACAAAGAAAGTAAGGAAGAAAGGAATGAAAAAAGGAAGTACAGGAGTAAGAAAGGAAGGAAGGAATAAAGTAAGTATGAAATAAATAAATAAAGGAAGGAAGTAAGTCAGTCTTAAGTGAGTCACAATTTAGTTTAGTACTTAAAATGATCTGAATCTTTTACTGACTGATTCATTAAAGTCTGGTGTTTATAACTGACTTTTTTTTTTTTTATATAAGATATAAACTACAACGTTCTGCGAACCGCTGAATTGTTTTTAAAGAATCGTTTGACAACAGGTCGAAGCGAATCATTTTTCAGAGTTGAACAAACGAATCACTTTAGATAATGATTCAGAAGAGTTTAAAGATTCAGTGAAAAAGATTCAGTCATTTGCAGGTCAGTCAGGTCTCACCCTTATCAGCGACGATCTTGTGGGTCTTGAGGAAGAGGCTGCCATGCTGCAGGTCCATCATTTCGCCTTTCAGCTTGTCCTCCAGCACATCGACCAGCGCCAGCTCGTCACACAGGTCCTAGAGAGAGAGAGAGAGAGAGAGAGAGAGAGAGAGAGAGAGAGAGAGAGAGAACCTGAGGCAGTCAGGGGAAATTCACTCAGCTCAAACTGCAGTATCTAGCACAATCAGGTCCTAAGATCAAACACTGGAGTTTTGTGTGTGTGTGTGTGTGTGTGTGTGTGTGAAGTCTCTTACCTTCAGCAGGATGCTGACAGCGCAGGCCATGCCCACTTGCCCCACTCCCACCACGGTCACCTTGTTGGTGGGTGGTTCAGCAGGACCGCTGCTCACGGAGGTGATGAGTTTCTCCAGGACTGAGGCCATGATCTACACAGAGAGTTACAGTACTTATTACTAAACATTTCCAGATTTATTTATACATACTCGTTTTTTCCCCCTCCTATCGCAGCAGCACTAGCGTTCCGATGCATGCTTTAATGAAACTCCGCCTCCTGCATTACACCTCATTAACAGTTCTTATCCTTCGTTCACACCAGCAAGTGAAAAGTCACTCATGTGGCATGCAGCTTGTCTCTTGAGGGCGTGTAGCGGCGGATACTGCTAACACTTGGAGGCGTGGTTTGTCCAGTGTTTTTTTTTTTTTTTGTTCAGATGGAAAACGTAAGTAGCTATACATAGCTTCTAAAGCAATGTGAAATAGTTTGATTGATTTACGTGTTATGTGCTCGGCTTCGTGCTAGCTGCGTTCTCAGTTTAGGTTAGCAAAGCAAGCTATCTGCACTAGCTACGTACACTCACCAGAGACACCAACGGTCTCTGCTACTTCCTTCCAAGCTTATTTTGCTTTGTCTCTAAACGCATTCAACGACAGGATAAGATGAAACCATGGTTATACGCTTTTCTTCCAATTTTACTTCAAACAGTAAATGGGAACTAACTGCTTGTGAGCTTTACAAAGAAACACCTCGACACCGGCTTGGTCTGAGGAATCATCAGCGATCCGATTGGATTTCTCGCTTTTCTAAAGACACACAGATAAAACGTATTACATTTTACAAGATATAAAAAATTGTAATCGTCGGCAAATTGCTGTGATGCAACAGGAATAAGACACTCTGAGGTGGTGATTATTTTGGCGTAACAGCATGACACGGAGTGTTTCATTCCTTACTTCGAGCTGTAACTGTAATGCAGTACACTGATTGGACCGATTCGGAATCACGTGTTAAAGTTCAGAGTTGAAACGTTGACTTCAGCATGCACGTGAGCTAAACGTGAAACGTGTCTGAGCCAACGTGCTGCTAATCCTCCTCCTTTTCCAGCCGCTGAGTGCTGGGGGCTCGCTAATCCTGAAATGACACAGTGCCAACAAAAAGGACAAAAGGAGAACAGGGAACAGGCATGAAGCTCACTCTGAGCTGTGTGTGTGTGTGTGTGTGTGTGTGTATATATGCAGTTCTGTAAAACACACACTCCTTTCTGCAATGTAAAGCACCGTGAGCCGCTGCCAACTCAAATTCCTTCTCAGTCATAAAACCCACTCTGGTGTATACAGTCATGAAGCACATCTGAGTGCAAAAGTTTGTATACCTTTAGTACAGAATGAAGGCAACAAAGAAACCGAACGTATACATTAAGGACACTTTCACACCTATTAATGCGTTTGCCAAATACTTTACATACTCTACTGTACCATACGCAACTAAAAACATTGTCTGAGGGGTGTAAAGGGCTGAAAATGTCCTGAAAAGAATCTTTCATACGCTGGTCAGAGACACAGGGCAGGAAACAGATAAACAAACCATTACCAGGTGCGTGCAGGAGAACGGAGAACAGGAAGCCGGCGCTTAGTGAATGATTAGATCATTATATTCTACAAATAATAGTTGAAGACGTTTTGTCTGCAACATCCAGTGTTTATTTTCTCTCTATCCAGCACACAGATATATTTGTGCAGCGCTACAGCTCTGTGCTTTGGCTCAGTTCACGAATCACGTTCTCGCTAGAGTTCGCTCAGACGCTCTCTCGGACCCGAGCGATCGCTGTGTTCTCGTCTAAGGAGCCGCACGGAGAACGGAGAACACACCAGGGTTCTGGTCTAAACACTGCAGATGTCCTTAGAGTGTCATGTTTATGTTTTCAGTTTTTTTTAAACTTATGGTGCCTTTGTACCACTCAAGGTCTCTTTACATTTAAATACATAACACAATGTAACATCCTTCCATTACAAGCATTACACACACTGCTCCATGTGGCACACATCCTCGTACCAGGCTGAGGGGACTCGCGTCAAAGCCGAGACTGTGCTTCTTTTCACACTACTTTTGCTGATGTTTTGTTACAGGACGTGCCCTCATTTCAAAACGTACCAGCCTGCACCTTTATCTTTTGTACCTTTCACCTGGATATGTGAATAGAGTGTACCTCTGAAAAGCTACTTAATTGGACCATCATTACTTTATACAGTGAAGCTACACAAACCTTTCTGGGTAAAAGGTACCTGAACTACTCTGCACTGAAACCGTGCCATGGCCGAGGTTGCGTTTGCAAAGGCTCTGTTTTATAGCCAGAGTGCACTTATTTTGTTATTTTGCCTGCAGAGTCTGATGAAGCCGCTCTGTAAACATAAACCAGCAGAAGTGGGTGAAAAGAGAACAAACAGCGCTGTTTACAGATATCGTTTGTTGTGCAAATAGATTCCTGAACTGCATTCAATTTATTTTTTATTATGGTTAACCCTCTACGTAAAGTCACATTACCGCCTCTGCCGCCGTTAACCCTCTACGTAAAGTCACATTACCGCCTCTGCCGCCGTTAACCCTCTACGTAAAGTCACATTTCCGCCTCTGCCGCCGTTAACCCTCTACNCTACGCGAAGTCACATTACCGCCTCTGCTGCCGTTAACCCTCTGCCGCCGTTAACCCTCTACGTAAAGTCACATTACTGCCTCTGCCGCCATTAACCCTCTACGTAAAGTCACATTACCGCCTCTGCTGCCGTTAACCCTCTACGCGATGTCACATTACTGCCTCTGCTGCCGTTAACCCTCTACGCGACGTCACATTAGCGCCTCTGCCGCCGTTAACCCTCTACGCGAAGTCACATTACCGCCTCTGCTGCCGTTAACCCTCTGCCGCCGTTAACCCTCTACGTAAAGTCACATTACCGCCTCTGCTGCCATTAACCCTCTGCCGCCGTTAACCCTCTACGCAAAGTCACATTAACGCCTCTGCCGCCGTTAACCCTCTACGTAAAGTCACATTACCGCCTCTGTCGCCGTTAACCCTCTACGTGACATCACATCTCCGCCTCTGCTGTAACGTAACGTTAAAGATCAAATAAAACATGCAGCACTGCTGACTACAGCTTAGCTAATCTACACTTCTTGGCTTTTGTTTTTGGTTTGTTTGTTTTTGGCTAAACAGCACTGCACAGTCACACTAGTTTTTTTCTTTTTCAGCAGAGCATGCTCTCTTTCCTCACAGCTGCTTCCTCTTCAATGTTATGACAACAAATTTCCTGATTGCGGTGTGTGTGTGTGTGTGTGTGTGCTAAATATGTGATAAACACGGACAGTGTACATGATTTTACATCAAAGTCATTCTCAAAAATAGCTTTCCAAGCAAGATGAAGAACATTTCTTCGGTTTGTTTGAAGAACATTGTGTTCGTTTGGTTCCTTGTGCTTTTTGTTCTATATAGAATGATGTCATAACGTTTCTTCTCAAGCTGCGTTTCCTTCCTGACGGGATGCCGTGAGCAGCTTAGCGAGCCATCACACAACACGCTTTTCAGCGGTGGACACACATTTACTCGATTATTCACTATCTCCAGCACACAGACCTCGACTACTAATGTCTTCAGAAAGAGTAATAAATGTTCTTACACAACTTTCACACTTAGCAGAAAAGACTCAGTGACTTTCACCTTTATCCTGCTCGGTCACAGAGACCGTCAGCTGCGCAGGAAATGCACTACTTCATAACATTTCATACACAACGTGCTTTAAAGTGGCCCTGAAATCTAAATGAGTGTTTCTCTTCATAACTTTCTGCAAATCTCCCGCAGTGTTATTAAAGAGGGCTGTTATTTAAATCTCATTAGCAGAAGTAGAAGTTCTTTAGCTTGTTAGAAGCAGTAACATTTTGTTAGCTCATCAAAAGCAGGAGCAATTTGTTAGCTCATTAGTAGCATTAGCAGTCTGTTAGCTCATTAGTAGCGTTAGCAGTCTGTTAGCTCATCAGTAGCGTTAACAGTCTGTTAGCACATTAGTAGCGTTAGCAGTCTGTTAGCTCATTATATATATATATATATATATATATATATATATATATAAAGTGCTTTTGTTAAACTCTTCGCTGTTCTCGGTATTTAGCTCGCTCACGCAGCTTGTGTCAGGTTTGTTACGATTGGGCGGGATGTGGCGTATCTTCACTGCTATTGGCTGCAACATGCTAACACTCTGACTTCCTGTTTCTAAAGGAAATTTTTGTAATCACGAATAGAATCAAAATCATGAATCTCAAATAGAATTTTTTTTTTAAAGTGCCAGAACCTGATTTAGCTGTTGTATAAAATGTTCACAAATAATAATAATAATAATAATAATAATAATAATAATAATAATAATAATAATAATAAACATTTCCTCCAGTTTTTAAGGCTGTTGATTAAAAAAAAAACAAAAAATCCGTGAAACCGCGATATGTTTCTACAGAAACCGATCACACCGTGACGCCCCCTAATGGCGCCAGCAGCGTGCGCATGTCGTCATGACGCTCAGTGTCCCGGATGTGGCGGTGTTTAACGGGCTGAGGCTTCATGCGGAATTCCGCTGCAGTTTCTGTTCCTCAGAGCAGCGCGAGACTCTACAGAGCCTCTGACCGGAAACTACCAGCGTGCACAAGTGCGCAGTTTTAAAGCACAAGGTCAAGTTCATGTCGGGTTTGCTTACTGCCAACACATCTTTCCACACACACACACACACACACACACACACACACACACACACACACCACAATCAGGGAGAAAAAAGAAAAAAAAGAAAAGAAAAAACAGCCAACAATACAATGATGCATTAATGCTATAATGCTAGGACATCTTCCTCAGACAGATAGACAGATAGACAGATAGATAGATAGATAGATAGATAGATAGATAGATATAGCGGTTCTATTGCATTTACACTTTTTTTTGAAACCTGCATCACGGAAATTTCCTCAAACACCGAACAGACTGCACACACACACACACACACACACACAATGCATGCGCAGAAAGAGAGAGAGAGAGTGGAACATTCCTTAAGACAGAGAAAAAGGCGCCCTTCTATAAACCTGGAAACAATTTAACACATTTCTTGCTTGTTTTTTTTTTGTTTTTTTTTACACCTGGCCTACATGCACGCGCATGAAATGACCTTCATTAAAACAAAGCAATAAATAAGTGAACATCCTAAAACAGAACAAAGCGAGTTGGATCAGAGTGTGCGGTACGTACATCAGGCGTGAGGGAGACTGAGAGAGATAGATAGAGAGAGAGAGAGAGAGAAATGTCTCTGCGTCCTTCTGCGGTGCGTGAAGCAGCTCGCTGCGCTGATCGGAGCTGACGGCAGGCGGAGGAGGATGTGTGCGTGAAAGGCGCGCGCTCGGTGTAGTCAGCTTCTGCGAGAGAAAGTGAGAGAGAGAGAGAGAGAGAGAGGAGGAGGAGGAGAAAGAGGAGAAAGAGGAGGAGGTGCGCGCGCGCTACGCAAATTGCGCATATGCGTAAAAAGCGCATTGGATGCGCCGCTAGACGTGGAGTAAAGGCGGTGTGGAATGTGAGGATGCGGACACACACAGGGACCCAGAGCTGTGGGTCGAGCAACCTTGACTTCTTTCTTTCTTTCCTTCTTTCTTTTTCCGGAACCAGGCTGTGGAAAAACAAAACAAAACAAACGAGTTCCATATGCTATAGTTCAGTTAAAAAAATAAAAATAATAATAATAATAAAGTGGATGACTTTTGAAATCATGTCAGTGTCATATAATCTACCAGATCACCTCTGTCCAAAGATTCCCATTTCTCTTACTCTGTTCACACTAGAGTTACTTAGAACTGCTGCTTATCACACCTGGTACTTTCTCACCTGGTACTTTTTCATAAAGGTTTGTTGACACTCATATGAGGTTCTTCCCCAAACTGTTGGCACAAAGTCTGAAGCACACAATTGTACAGAGCGTCTCTGTGTGCTGTAGCTTTACAGTTTCCCTTCACTGGAACTAAGAGGCCCAAACCTGCTCCAGCNCAACCCCACTGAA
This sequence comes from Pangasius elongatus, assembly GCA_033441825.1. Taxonomy (NCBI): domain Eukaryota; kingdom Metazoa; phylum Chordata; class Actinopteri; order Siluriformes; family Pangasiidae; genus Pangasius; species Pangasius elongatus. The sequence continues at coordinate 2,040,063 of JAKKZN010000018.1, forward strand.
CACCTTTGGGATGAACTGGAACACCGACTGAACCCCAGACCTCCTCACCAACATCAGAGCCTGATCTCACTAATGCTCTTGTAGCTCCAACATCTAGTGGAAAGCTGCCCAGAAGAGTGGAGCTCATTATAACAGCACACACAGGGGGAATAAATCTGAATTGGGATGTTCAACAAGCTCATATGGGAGTGATGGTCAGTGTACTTCTTAGGGCAGCATCAGATGACAAATTGTCTGACTAATAGGCTAGAAAAGCTCTTTAATCATCAATCTAACTTTGTCTTGGTTCAGATCCCATCAATAAGAGCATTTAGAATGATTCCTAAAATCACACACTATATACAGTGCCTTGCATAAGTTTTCACCCCCCTGAACTCTTTCCACATTAGTACTGTTAGAAATGGAGTTAATTTGAAGTTTTGCCATTTGATTTCCACAATATGTCTAACATTTTGAAGGTGCAAAAAATATATTTATTGCAACAGGTTAATTAAAAAAAAAAAAAAAAGCAGAACTTTGTGGGTTGCAGAAATATTCACCGCATTGGTCAATACTCAGTTGCAGTTATAGCTTCAAGTCTTCTGGGAGGTGTCTCGATCCGCTTTCACATCTGGATTCTTAGTTTTTTTTTTTTTGCCAATTCTTCTTTTATTAACCTGTCGCAATAAAGAACTGCTCAGGCTCTGGCAGATTGGCAGGAATCTTCAAGTCTTGCCACAGATTCTACCATGCTCAGTTCAGTTCGGTTCAGTTTTATTGTCACAAAGCAGCTTTGCGCAAATCCAGATACAGATTTAGAAATTAGATCCTTAATGATAAAGCGACATGAGGAAGAAACCATGAGAGGAACCAGACTCAAAAAGGAATCCATCCTCTTCTGGGTGACATGGATAGTGCGATTAAGTGTCATTAGCCTTCACGTTCCAGTGTAGCTGTGGCAGCACCCTTAGCATCTAGACTCTTGCAGACTAGAACAGGTTTTCTTCTCAGATTATATACTTGGCTCTGTCTAGCTTGCCCTCAATCCCACAGCATGATGCTTCCACCACCATGCTTCACAGTGGGGATGGTGTTCTCAGGGTATGTAGCACTTGGTGACAAGGCCATTAAGTTGCATTTTGTTCTCATCAGACCAGAGAACCGTGTTCTACATGCTTGCTGAAACATACAACGTTCTTCTCTTGCCTGGTTTTTGGAGAGTCCTGTCTGAACTGGTCATGCACTGATATTATTTAGCTAAAACCCAGAAAAGCCAAGGCGTGGCCCTTACTCTTTATTTTCCCCCTCCAAACAAACACCAGCCTGAACGTGCAGACAGACGGATGAATCACAGACTTTTCTGAGTGGAATCATTTCTCACCGGTGTCTGGACTTTGAAGGTCACAGCTAAGCTAATGTGAAGCTTGTGGTTGTATTTAAATAAAATGTAAATGTGACTTGGTGCATAGACCTACAAAATTAACCAGTAAAATAGTTTCAGATGGACGAGCACTACATTAATGAACATTAACATTATAGTAGAATAATACATCTACATAAGTTTATGACAAAAAGGAGAAAAAAAACAGATTCCTAAGCTTTAATCAGTGATATTTAAGTAACCTTTGAACTCTTTAGTAGAAATTCTTTAATAAATCAGTGGCACACTGTGCTTTTTAAAAGGGTTAAAGCTTTATTATGTTTATATTAACAGGACAGCTGGTCAGATCTGATGGTAAAATCGCGGAAAAACCCAGGACACGCTGAAAGAGCTGCACTGTTTCAAGGCTTTAGCACGACCATGCAAACCCATGAAAAGGGAAAATAGTTCAGGTGTCAGTCTGCCGCTCTGTCGCCTTTCTGTTGACTGAAAAAAGAGCAACACTGTTTGTTCGGCTAAACGGTTAGGTGAGTTTGTTTAACATGAGCGGCTCATGAACAAGCTCAGCGCGCAGTATAAACAGAGCACAATGAAAAGCTCTTAGCATCCAGGAGCTTTTCAATAATCCCCTGCTCTCACAGCTGGAGAACCATGACACGTTATTCACGTCCGGCTCCCAGACACGAGCAGGAGGAGCCACCACTCCACCTACTACATCCTCCAATAAGATCCCAGAGCAGGGATCCTGGAACGGGATGGGAGTGATGAAAGAATGCCAGCTGAGAGAGTAGGAGAAAGGCTTACAGAGAAGTCACACAGGCTTCACCTTTGCACAAGAAGCAAAGCCGCTAGAATAAAACAATTTTAAGCTTAAGTATATAATTGTACTCATTGTTTAAAAAATGAGCCAAATATACTACTACTACTACTACTACTACTACTACTAATAATAATAATAATAATAAAAATGGCAAGCGATGATTAAGGGGGCCAAGCACTTTTCGGCCTCATCCCATAGCACTGAAGCCATTGACCCCATCGGGATTTGTTCCCGATTTGAAGGTAAAACATCAATTCTTTGTTGTGATATTGCCTCACTTCCTGTTTTCAGGGAGCCCTTCCAAGTTGCAAATGAACTCAAAGGTAGTTTCATAACATTAGGTCATTTTGCTAAACATATGTGAGTTTCTAATTTCTAATTATTGAGACATTGCCCTCACTTCCTGTTTGGTGACTTCACTATCAAATTGAAACGCACGTTCTGGAGGAAACATCCCACATATCGAAAACGTGAGAATGAAGTTTTGTTCAGATCGGTGTCATGATGCTGTGTATAATTGTATGGTGGAAAACATCATGGTGTCCCTTGAACTCGGCTTTGACCCAAAGAATCAGAGGAAAATGGAATCGCGTTTCTACAACATTGGGAGTTATTGCTGTAAACGTAAAAAAACAACAACTTAGTGCTGTCTGAGTGCTTTTTTACTATATTACCTCCCCAACAGTTTTTAGACTGGTGGTATTCTTAGTCCCTGACCTAGCAAACCAGTATCAGGATGTATTTATTAATAGACTTCGAAGCACTTCTGTAAGTCGCTCTGGATAAGAGCAGCTGCCAAATGCCATAAATGTAAATGTAAATGTCCACATTTTGCATATTGATGGTGCTAGAGAGCTTGAGTGGCGTACACCAAAACCGCTGTGCTGGGAGCTGAGACTGTCCTCTATCACTGCGCCAAGTTTCATTAAAAACGTACGAAGTGGCGTACGGGCTGCTGTAGACTCCCAACAAGAAGAAATTATACGATTCCTTAGGGAGGCACCTTCAGTGCTTGGACCCCTAACGATGATGATGATGATGATGATGATGATGATAATAAGAATAACAACACTACTATTACTATTACTACTACTACTATTACTATTACTACTACTACTAATTGTTTCTATAACACTTTTCATTTTAAGACAAACTCTCAAAATGCTTTACATAAAAGATTAAAAATGAAACAAAAAATAAAACATGTAAAAGGATAGTAAGTTTAAAATGTATACAGAATTAAAGAAAAACAGGAAGATGGTAAAAGGTGTTGGTACAATAATTAAACGATAACATTAATAAAAAAAATTACATCAGCAAGTAGTAAAATAATGTAATATTTGAATAATTGGGAAATAAATCTGTACTGAGGAGGTACTGGGGAATTTTTATTCAAATTAGGAGTGAGATTTGGAAGTGTGGTATTAAAATAATCTCTGAACATCCACTGTTGTGGATTGTACAAAGCATCCTGCAATTCAACTGCAACTATCCAGAAAGAAGAATCTTACAAAAACAGAAATTTTTTGTTGTTGTCGTCGTCATAAACCTTTTGGATTCATCTAAAGTAGGCTGAGTTACAACTGAAATATCACAGTATTACACCTGAGAGGATCCAGTCATGGATGGGGGCAGTCGTGGCCTAATGGTCTGAGAGTTGGACTTGTAACCCGAAGGTGAACCTGAAGGTGGTGGGTTCGAG
>JAKKZN010000018.1:2070677-2085648 GCA_033441825.1 Pangasius elongatus
CTTTGCATTGCACTTGGTGATGTGTGGCTTGGATGCAGCTGCTCGGCCATGGAAACCCATTCCATGAAGCTCTCTGAGTACTGTACTTGAGCTAATCTGAAGGCCACATGAAGTGTGGAGGTCTGTAGCTATTGACTCTGCAGAAAGTTGGCGACTTCTGCGTACTGGGCGCCTCAGCATGCCCTACCCCCGCTCTGTGATTTTACGTGGCCTACCACTTCATGGCTGAGTTGCTGTTGTTCCCAATTGCTTCCACTTTCTTATTGTTCCAATTGTTCCACTTCCACCTTGTGGTGCAAAAAGGAGGGTCTGTGAGTTGCGATGAAGCAGTGATCAGGAAATGTTCGCTGTTTGTATTTGTGGTGGAAAAACAAAAAAAGAAAAAAAAAAAGAAGAAAAAGCAGAAGAGCAGGAACCTACCCCTAACACCGGTAAGAAATTCATACTAATTATTAGGATTTTTCTGCTTTCCTAGTTTCGCTCGCTGATGTAACTGAAATGGAAAATCTTTGTGGTTAGCTAGCTAGCTAGATAGCATGTAGCGTCTCGGTGTTATGCTAGCACGTCACGTTGCTAGCTTGGTCATTTTTGAGGTACCGTATGGAGATATTTTGGGGGCGACGTCAGCGTTAGACCCAAGTGAAAGGGATTAATATGGTTCAGGTGACGTGTGACGTGGACTCACCGGGCAGCACGCACTTCCACAGTCCGTACGTTTTCCCCACGGCAGTCTGCCACAGGCGCAGCGTCCCGTCCTCAGAGCCGCTGGCGTACAGCTCTCCGTCAGGACTGAAGCGCACACAGTGCACAGGCCCGAAGTGACCCTTATACGACTCTGTGAGAGAGGAGGAAGAACAAATCTTCAGCGCTCGACTGACCAACGCAGTGGATCTGTAGCTGAACTTTCACTCTAGTACCAGAACGCTATAAAGCTAACGAAGAAAGAGCGGCTATGTGGTGCAGAAAGCTGCGATTCTAAAGGAAACATGTACATTTACCCTTTAACCTCACGCGCTGTTTCATTCCTTGTTGATCTGCATATGCAAAAGAACCGGACAGCGCTAGTTAGAGGCGTGAACGGGGTGTGACGTGTCTCCGCTGTGATCCGATCACTCAAACCACATTCGGAGGTGATCCGGGATGCAGATGACCACTTTTGCTTGATTTTTCTTTTTCCAGATTAAGAAAGGTAGACGAAAATAAATAAATAGTTAGTAATAAAACAACAACAACACAGAAAGCGACGGAAGAACCGCAGGTCACTCGTTAGAGTTTTTATTTCAAAGAGTTTTTATCCTGGTTAAATAAAGGTTACTTACTTACTTACTAACACTTGTAGTGTGAATGCCAGAGTGTCTGGAGACGTCCCGGAGAGCGACGAAGGATCGTCTAATCGACCGCGTCTAATCGTTGCCCTAGCGCAGACGCGTCCGATTCGTGCTTCACTGTCTATTGTCACAAAGTTGGCTAATCTAATCTAACCTAATAAGATTTCTACGTAATGTGAGAATCTTGAAAGTGGTTAAAAACCTAAGAATTAGTTGCGGGCTCGTCGTGACGACCTCAAATCTAATAATTGTTTAATCTATCGTAAAAAACATGACCGTACAATTTAAATATTTACGTGTGTGTATGTGTGTGAGAGCGTGCGAGTGTGTGTGTGAGAGACTCAGCCCACTCCTTTGATTATCACGACAGCGTGTTGGATGCGGCACCGCTGTGGTCTGACGTGGTGTTTGAATCTCAGGGCTGCTCTGCAAACACGGGCTGGTGATAAACGTCTCCTGTGACCCTCGAGGCTGAGAATATGCGGTCACATGACACGGTCATGTGAAATGCTAAATGCTAACTGGCTCTCATTAGCGGGGGTTTTTTTGGACAGGATGTTCCTGTAAGCTCCTACCCATCTCCTCCTTGGTGGTGTAGTCGTATTTGTAGAGCTTGAAGTCGTCTCCTCCTGCGACAAAGAAGTCTTTGTCAGGATGCAGGGAGGCGGAGTGAATGGAGGCCGGAGCGTCCACGGTCTTGATCAGGTCCAGGCTACAGACACAACAGAAATCGTGAACAATCGGTTATATATCGGTTATAATCCGCCATATTTAAAATTCATGCACACTCTGAATAATCACTTCTCTCTCTCTCTCTTTTTCCATGTAACACATGCAGCACATCATCACACATGGCTCCCTATTAACTACAGACGCTCACTACATGACATGCGACGACTTTACCACCTTACAGCACGCCGCTGTTTCATTCTGCATTCTGATTGGACAGAAGGATTCATTTTCCACAGTAGTAGAGCTGCTGCCAATCTCAGGTTTATCGTTATCGTTTCCATAGTAACAGCTCGCTCACTGGGGGCTTGTAATAATAAGCAGATTTAAAGAACATATAATGGTTGAAATGTGGTGATGTTTTCTGTGAGGAGATGTTTGTTGAACATTTCTTTAGTTCCCCGCTCACAACTTTAGCTCCTACCTGCAGAAGTAAAACGTCTAACCGTGGTTTCATCTCATCCTGTCTACAGAGGTGTCATGGAGAAAAGTAAAGCCGGGAAGGAAGTAGCACAGAGATCGCTGGTGTGTGTGGAGAGCACGAGAGCACGCCGCTAACACACACCTGAAGAGACGAGCTCCATGCGGCACGAGTGACTCGCGAACACGGGGTCGGACACGCGAACGTGGCTTTCATCCGCCTCTGAAAATGTAAACATCATACAAATTCCGCGTAGGTTTTTAAAGAGCGAAAGTCGCGTTTGCGGCACTGAAGTCCTGCAGCGTTTCGTTCTTGAATGAAATTCATCATGTCACGTTTTTAAAAAGAAGCATACGATCATCCGAATCTCCCGATTTTAAACTTCAGATAAACTTCAGATCTTGTCGAGAAGTGAGACTAGCATTTCAGTCCCTTATTTTAGTGCGTTATAGAAGTCATGACGGCTGTTTAAGAGCTTATGAATGTTTTTTTTTTTAATCTGCGTTCATTTGAAAAAATACGTCCAATTTGATTTCTCTTTAAGACACACATCATAGTTTACGATACGGGTCTCGCTGCTTAAACCCCTTTCACATGGAGTATTGCTTTAAGACCGCTCACGTGCAATGGCACAAGGGAAGCCTCTCACACACACACACACACACACGCTACACCCGTCGCTCACACTCGCACTCCAACACCTGTTGTCTTTCATGCAAACTCGTGTTTGACAAGTAGCATGCGCTTTACAGGACATCCGCCCTCGTGACCGCCGCATTTGGCTGTTCGGAGCGAGCGGGTTATTTACGTTTGAGCTTTGTAGAAGGCGATGGTCCTTCCGTAGGTGATGACGAGGATCTCGCCGTCGGGGACATACTCCATGCTGCCCACGGACGCCTCGAACGACAGCGTCTTCACCGCCTCTCCCGTGTTTCTGTCCCAGAGACTGAACGAGACACAAGAGCAAATATTGACTCTCTGTGCGAGGAGGAGGAGGAGGAAGAGGAGGTGTCACTCCTTTATTGACTCCACACACACACACACACACACACACACAAGAGAGTCATAAGACTCAAACGCTGCACTGTAAATACATACACTGTGCAGAGATGAAGGGGCGTTACCGTATGGTTTTATCCTCCGCGGCAGAGAGGATCTGCTGGTCGCTGTTACACCACAGCGCTTTCTTAATGGCTGCCGTGTGGCCCGAGATCTCTCGCGGCTCTGCAGGGGAAGCACAACAGCTTCGGTCACGGCACACGAGGCTTGTCGATGTTTACACAAATATAATCGGGGTATTCACAATATCGGTTAGGATCTCTCTCTCTCTCTCTCTCTCTCTCTCTGAGAAGGCTCATTGGTTATTTTCCGTACCTGCTTCAGGCTTGCTGAGGTCGTAAATCCGCAGCACTTTATCATTTCCTCCGGTCAAAAGGCAGTTACTGTCCTGTTCATATTCACACAAAAAATGGAAACAAGTACAGCTTGACACCGTATATGTTCAGTAATGAATAAAACACTCCGTGTCGTGCTCTGTGTGTGTGTGTGTGTGTGTGTGTGTGTGTATATATATTTGTACAATTTGTACACATTTTATTTTCTTTCCTCTTTTGTTTCAGTGTTATTTTTGTAAACAGTAAATCAAGTATCACCAAAGTTGTGACACTGCTGTAATAACGATAATTTCGATTGCCCTAGCGCAGTCTATTACCCAGAAACCCTTGCGGTTCCAGCCAGGACCAATCAAACTAGGGGATGTCTTTGTCAGCAGATTCTAATGCGTATGATTACTTAACTCCATATACGGTATAATCTCCACCGACGCCAGCGCTCCCTCACGCTTTGCACGCAAGTTCGCCTCCATCAAGTTAAGCCCCGCCCACAGCAGCAGGGTTTGACTGACAGGGTTACCTCGGCGACGGGGAAAACGCAAAGCGGTTTTGTTTTTTGTTTTTTTTTTCGCTTGAGTGTGAGGATGAGAAAGTGCAGCGTGATACATTATCTCAGTAGAAGGACTGTTATTATTAATATACATATTTGAAGATTATAGATCGTTCGTACGAGTCGTGAGAAAGTGACGGTTTCATCCGTCATCTAAAATAAAAGATGAAATGAGTGATGCTAATCTAAAGAGAACGCTGGATCGTGATTGGTCAGAATCAGGTGGTGTTGATTAATTTTCTGTAACAGAAGCTCTGATGGTAGTGCAGCTTTTTCTTCACTGTATTCAGGCGCTCTGTTTAATACGTTATCGTCCCGCTGTGGTGTAAGAGGAATAAAACGCTTCAGGACATGCTCGCATCATCATAGGAAATAGATCGTTGAACCTGCTTCATGTTCGCACCACACCATCGTTGATTATTTTACCATGACGGCGCTACACGCACACTGTTTTACTTTGCGATGCGTATTCTACAGGTTGTTCCTAAAACACAGACGCACGAGGTGCAGGAGCAGGACGCGCTGAAGTGTTCTCACCTGCGTGAAGTTAACAGATTTGACGATGTGCTTGTGCGCCAGGGTGAGGACCTCGTCTCCCGCGACTGCGTCCCACACCTTTCTGCAACATAAAGCAAACCTCCATTAATGCTGAATTAAACAGTTAAACGCTCCTTTAAATTCAAAACGTTCCACGTTTATCAAACTGGACACGAACAGATTTGTTCACTAGTGTTTAGTGTTCGTGAGAATCCTACGAGTTCAGAAAAGAAACGTTCGTATCCTACTCGTGCTCCTTAACGCGTGTAAGTTTACACATGCGAACGCTAACTGACTAAACTCATCCTCGTGAGATTAAACTTCCTTCATCGAGTCGGTCTATTCTCACATCCTAAATCACCCACAATGCTGTTCTGTTCGTAGTGGTGCAGTGGGATTAAGCCCTCTCTTCATCTCTGACTGAAGACAGCGATGCGGCGGAGCTTTAGTGCTTCGGTCTGTCCGGCTATCTCACATTCTGCTCAAAACGATCAGCTTCCAAAGCTTTAACTTTTATGCTAACGCCGCCGTTATCTCGTAGCTCGCTAACTAGCGGGGTAAATATGCGCGTCGTATAGCTGCATCGCACTCTGGGACGTCTTCCCTGACTTCTACGCTGGATTTCTGATTAAGACGATCGCTAGGGAAATGGTGAGAGAAGTGAAGAAAATGTTTGAGACTGTTTACATTTTTTCTCCTTTCAAACCGTAACTGTAACTGCGCTAGATTTAACAACATCCTCCAGAATAGCTAAACACCTCAGAAATATTTAAATGAAAAACACATTTAATGTCGTAGAGTGTGGAGTGTTTCCTTACGCAGTGAAATCGGCAGCCGCAGTAGCTGCCTTCGTGGCTTCTTTATTTAAGGTGGCGCCCCAAACAGCACCTTTGTGACCCAAGAACGTCCCGATCCAGTCCCCTGTGTCTCCCTGGCGCAACATTGGTTTACCATCTGAGGAAAGGAAACAGAGGAGGTCACGTCATACTAAAAACAGCATGCGGTCATCAGCGTGTTGCTGCGATTTGCATAAATTTACATGGATTTGCATACAGGTGTCACGTTGCTAAGCAGGTCGCCTAAAATAACAACGTGATAAATACCGACAGCGTAAAGATGGTCTCAGGCTCGTCACGCCGCACGGGATCGCAATAAAATCGGGTGCGAACTCTGCAACAGACTGTGTGACATCGTTTGTTCTTCGTGAAGATCCTTTAACGATAAATCTACGATTAAAGGTAACGGCTACGCTCTTACGTCATCAATCAGTGTGGAAAATGGTTTCACGTTAATAAACAGAAACTAATTTAAAAAAAAAAAACAAAAACACATTTTTTAATATAATAAAGATTTTTTTTCATATCCGTTAACAAGGATTTTTTGTACGTTTCTCCATCACCGCTACCGTATTTCGTAGCTATATGGCGAGTTTGCCGTCCTCCTATTGGTGGATTTTAGACGAGTGTCATAGTCACAGTCACGATGGTCATTGGTTATTATAATTTTCACTACAGAAATAAATTCGGCCAAAGAATTCTGTAACGATGTGCGACTTTTGCACTCGACGAAAAAAAAAAAAAAGAGTCGCGTCTCAAAAACACCTGTCTAAGACCAAAGATTCTGATAACGCACGTTATTCATGAAGATCCTCTGACGGTAGACCTACGATTCAAGGAAATTATTACGTTCTTGCGTGCTTATGTCATCGTCTTGCGTAAAAACACAAAGCTTCTTGATGTAATAAGGATCTTTTTCAGTCCAGGAGCAAGTTTCCGCATCATCGCGCCGCTATTCCGTAGCTGTCTTTGAGTTTGCCGTCATCCTATCGGTAGATTTTAGACTAGTGTCGAAGTCGTAATCGTAGTCGTAGCAGCTCTCCGGTTGACATTTTAACCGGAAATTCTTCACACTGACTGAACGAAGACGTCCGTCGGCCATCTTGTGTTGTGATGGCGACAACCTGACTTCTCGTTATGTGTCCGAAGTCCACCGAATTCATCTCACGACAAGGATTCTTTTACGATTTCTGTGTTCGACGAAGGTTTTCCTGTGAAGCCATGTCTCAGAAAACATTACAGGTTCTTCTGAAGGGTTTCTTTTCATTTTTTTCCCAGCTCAGGCTTGTGTTTTTAAAAAGAGTGATACTATGATGTGAAAAGTTTGATATTGTTGTTTTTTTCCCCCAGACTAAGTGATGATACAGTGACCATCTGACATTAATAAGGAAGGGGAGTTCACTCAGACCCACCTTTACAAGCACTGATGAGAAAATAGCCATAAGGAGTGATTCCACTGAAGGCCAGATCCACAACAGGCCTGGTGTGACCCGAGCATGTGAGAGGAGTCTGCCTCATAGCCATTTCTCCAAAGTAAACCTTGGAGATAAACCGGAAATGAAGGGAAAAAGAACAAAATGAGGTTAGAAAGCTACAGAGAGAGAGAGAGAGAGAGAGAGAGAGAGAGAGAGAGAGAGAGAGAGAGAATGATGAGGATGCGTCTGGTCAGGACATTAGGAGCAAATTATTATTTTAAACAAATCAAATCTATCCAAAACATTCACAATGGCATATTTTAAGAGCTTTTTTTGAATTTCGTAAAATAATCACACAAATCCTCGCCAAGCTAGGTAATAATAATAAGCTAGCCACGTTAGCTTATTAACGTATTAGCTTAACACTCAGGCTAGTAACACAGCGAGGCACCTAGCATTAGCATTAGCGTTAGCATTAGCGTTAGAGCACCTGTCCACGCAGACAGCAACGTAAACAACACGACAGCGGTTTCTCCAGGCAGGACAGAGTCCTAAAGGTGGATTTCCTGGCGCGGAGAGCTTAGCGAAGATCCGGGCACCCAGTGCAAAGTGCTGTGCCACCGGCTGCAGCTACACCGGAACAGCGCTGCTCACTGTTTCACACGGGAAAATCGCTAATGCTAATGCTAACGCTAATGCTCATAAAGACGCTAGAGGGCGCCATGGGCTAATTTGCATATTCATTGACGCGTCAATATCATCTGCATATAACGAATTATTATTCTGAAGTTTTTTGTTTTTTTTAAGCATTGTAACTTATTTCTTATAGGAAAGTAAATCTCTGGTTACAGCACCACAATATAATTATTTATGTTTTTACGTACAAAAGTATTTAAAAAAAAGGAAGAAAAGAAAAACTAGGACGTGTTTGGGTGGGTGGGACAAACAATGCTGATCAGTGATTGGTCATCGTTAACAATGGTCATCAGTGATTGGTCGGTTCGAACACGAGTGATCAGTGATTGGTCGTTGGGTTTACACTCTAGTGGTGAGTCGCGTGAAGCTCAGCTTGTATAACCATAATGTCTGCTCAAAATGGCGCCCTCTAGTCTCTTTTTTTTCTTAAATAATAATAAAAAAATAAATTAAAAAATCTCAGTAAAGTCACTAAATCAGTCTAATAATTAAATTCGCCAAATCTAGCGACAAAGTCAGTAAGAAGACTCGAGCCGAGCCACCAACCGGTTGCTAAGAGAAATTATGGGCTGGATTCCGAACCGCCGCGTATTTCCTGTACAAGTGCACTTACGTAACACAACGGGTTCTGCACCCTACCTAGTGCACTCCGTGAGTAACAGGGAGTCATTTGGGACGGAGCCACGGACATGGGATAGGGGGATGGTTCATAAAATGACGTCCGAGTTGAAACAAAGCACTGCAAATAACAGTGCCAGATCCTCAGATCCTTTCAGATCCTCTTCAATGTGTAAAAATAATAATTCTATTATGTATTTATTATCATTTATATTTAGTGTGTCATGTCAAAAAGACAGGTTTAACAAATACTGTATAATAAGTTATAATATAATATATTATAAGTTATGGAATAGCCTCCCAGCTAGTGTTCGAGAAGCAGACACAGTCTCAGTGTTTAAGACGAGGTTAAAGAGTTATTTATTTAGTTTAGCGTTTACTGAATAGGCGTTTTAGGTAAAGGAGTAGATCTGGGGGACTCAGGGATGTTGAGTCTTATAGTGATCTGGTGTGCTTGGTTGCTGTCTTCCTCACTCTCACTGGTCACNCCCTGTACTTTATGTTTATCTCCACACTGTGTGTGTGACCGTTCCTAACCGCTCTCCCTCTCTTTCTCCGAGTTACATCCCTGAGCTGCCGGTGTTCCAGATGCCCACCGCCCAAACACCACCACTCTGGACCTGTCCACCGGCGGCGTCTCATTTTGCCTTGAAGACGCCTCAGCTGTTTTCTATGGACTACACACTCAACTTGGGAAGGTTGAAAACAAGTCATGCAGCTTTATTCTGGATCAGTTGCACTCACTTGCAGTGACACTCAGAGGCAGACCTGCCAGTGAGTTGCAGTAGTCAGGTTTACATACACTTAACGGGAACAATAATGACACACGGAAAAATGTTGTTGGCCCCATATAATGTTAAAAAACTGGCCCTCAGAAAAATTTAGCTGAATAGCTTTGGAATCTGTGCTTTCCCTGTGACTATATAGCAGACAAATTCGCCTCCACACCACACAGTGGCAGCAGAATCATGTCTGTGTGGCCCGTCCTAGTTGAACATGTTCTTCTGCGGTGGCTTGAAATGTGAAAAAAAAAAACATTCTGATTGTCAACAAATATCGTTGTAGTAACAAATGCTCGAGTTTTGTTGCATAGTTCAAGTTCGTTAAGCTTTTAATGATAGATCTCCTCTGAACGTGTTAAACAAACAAAAGAGCTATTTGGCTGTAACAACCAATGTAATAACTCTTAGCTCAGTCTTAGTGCGTTAACTGGCTAAAACATAAAGCAGCTTGCTAGCATTATCCGCCCGGATGCGGTGAAAACGCCTGAGGAAGCTAACGGCAGCGCAGCTTTTTGCTACGAACGGGCCTCAAAAAGGAGTTCAGAGGCGGCTTGAAAGATGTCAGGCTGTCGGCAGCAGCAGCAGCAGCAGTCCGCTGGTGCTTTGGGATCTGTACCGGGAACGAGCTCTGGGAGCACGGCGACTGCTAACATTGCTAATAACGGGGGGAGCAGCGCTAATGCTAATGGCAATGGCATTTCTTTACGAAGTCTCGGATCTGGGAGCGAGGCGCAGCTCCTGGGTGCACAGAGACCCAGTTTATCCGGCGCCAACTACAGCAAGAAAAGACCTCTATGTAACGGTCTTATTAATCCATATGAAGATAAGAGTAATGATTTTGTTTGGTGAGTCAAACGTCGTCTCTTAGGAGTTAGACGCAGCAGCTAGTCAGCCTTATCACTTAGAAAACTTGTTATTTAGAAAACATTTATTCTTTTTCACCCCCTAAAATATGATTCGTCGTTATTATTTACGTGTTTGCAGCATTCCTTTTATCTGCATATTAATGCTAGCTAGTAGTAATGACCCTACTCAGCTCGCTAACTTTCCAGAGATTTGCCCAAAACCATTGACATTTAGCGAAACCAGAGATAGAGACAGAGATTACTCGGGTAACGGCAGCGGTGTGTTTATCGTTAGTTGAGCCTAACTAACATTATTCAAATAATGCCATATTTCATTTAGTGTAGAATATGTTCGACCACCCTATTTAATGACTATTTAATGCCACTTTTCCTAAACGTCAGCGTCAAAAACTGTAGGTGTCGAATATATAACAAATAAACCTGTAAAACTTAACGTTCTAACTATTAAATTAAAGTAAGCTGATCGATTATTTTGTATATTGTATGTGACTCCTACAGTGGAATATTTTGTTTAGGGAATGTTAGACCCATCTTTATTTCAGATTAATTTCATTCCCTGATCAACTGAAAAAGGTTGGAAAGCTGGTTAAACTGCATGTCATGTCAATTTTTATTTATTTTTTTTATTTTTTTTTAAATTCTTTTTTTTTTTTTTGGCTAACTGGAAGCTTTTAGTGTCTTTGGATGAAACTTCCTCTTAAATTCTCTGTTTCAGTCCCATATGTTTTGACATGATAGAGGAAGCTCATATGACTAAATGTGGTCACAGTTTCTGGTGAGACTTTAAAACTCATTCTTTTACTTTTGTTTGATATAAAGAATAATGTTGGTGACGTTTCACCTTCATAGTTGATGTGGAGTTCATTCTTGCCTTTTGTCTTCAGTTACAAATGTATACGACGGAGTTTAGATGACAGCAACAGGTGCCCAAAATGTAATTACATTATTGACAACGTGGATCAGCTGTACCCCAACTTCTTAGGTGAGTGCACATGGACACCAGCCGTATCTCCACACAGAAATACATTTTTGTTGCTTCGTCTCTCTTCCTCCCGTGTGAATGGTGTCAAAGGCGTCTTGTGATCTGATGACGCAGTTCACTTCTGGACATGGTTTGGGACGTGGTGTCCACGTTACATTTGTAGTGTGAATGGTAATGCATCCTGATGTGTCCCAGACAACATCAGAAGATCACCTACAGTTGTGGTCATACGTTTGCATACACCTTGAAGCATCTGCAAAATGTTAATAATTTAAAAAAAAAAAGAGGGGGATCATAAAAATTTGCACTGAGTAAGCTATTTCACGTAGCAGATGTTTACATATAGTCAGCCAGACACAATAATAACTGGATTTACACGAATGAACCAACTTCAGAAGTTTACATACAATTGATTCTTAATACTGTGTGTTGTTACCTGGATTATCAACGTCTGTTTTTATGTTTTGTGATAGTTGTTCATGAGACCCTTGTTTGTCCTGAGCAGTTAAACTGCCCACTCTTCTTAAGAAAAATCTTCCAGGTCCTGCACATTTACTTTTCCAGCATCTTATGCATATTTGACCCCTTTCCAACAGTGGTTATATGATTTTGAATCCATCTGTTCACACTGAGGACAACTGAGGGACTCGTATACAACTATTACAAAAGGTGCTAACATTCACTGATTCTTAAGAAGGCAACATGATACATTAAGAGCCGGGATGTGTAAAATTTTCAACAGGATGATCTGTGTAAATTATTATTTTGTCTTCTGGGAAACATATCTGTAGCTTCTGAAAGGCAGTACTAAATGGAAAAAAATAAACTCTTTAAACAAAATATTTATTAATATTGTGCAGATTCTGCAAGGTGTACTTATGACCACAACTGTAGTCTCCAGTATTGCCAGGTTCAACTGTTTATCCACGTTATTGATGTGCATAATGGATTGATTTTGATTTTTTTTTGTCCCTGAGTTGACTTTTTAAAATTTGGTCTGTGGCTTGGACATTTTCCAGATATTATATCTGCATTATATGTAATATCTTTGTATTAAAATGCACCCAGCTAGTATGATTGCTATTTATTAATAGCATTGTCTACTTTTAGTTATTTATTTTATAAAGAAGAGAGCATGGCTCATCATTTTTTTTTTTTTTTTTTTTTTTTTTAAATCACTCAGGGGTTCATGTGAACTCTGCACATAATCCTTGTTTACCCCAGAAACTGATTAGACTAAAAATGGATTACGCTTTTCTGACAACGCTTCTAACGTGGCACATCGTGTTTGTGCCATAGACAAAAAGTAAATAATTCCAGCATACTGTTCTGTCCTTGCATCTAAAAAGATATTAATCCAGGCCAGCATCTTTAATTTACTCTTGACCAAGAGACATGTTGTGCTTGTTGTGCTTGTGTTATCATGTACCTGTGTGATCCTGATTCAAAAAAGTTTGCCCGTTATTTGTGCATGCTCATTAATACACCTAGCATAAATTGTTAAATCGTTAGCCAAATCTATTGCCAAATCTTAGCCACTATTTGTGTAATGTAGCTTGATTCAGAAGCACAAGCATGAATTGCATCACCAGCAAGTGCTGTATAATATGGTGAAGCTACTGCTGCTCCCAGTGGGTTTACATTTTATTACATTTTACCCAGAAATGCAGGCTCATGCTAGCGTTTTATTGTTGGTTAAACAACAGTGTGTTGTTATGCTTGGTTTCATATAAAAATCTATGTCAATGGATTTTTACAAACTTAGTTGATTGTATTGACTATAGGCAGCCCTAGACTTCTTGATTGGTAGATACAAAGACACATCACATATATGTGTGGCAATCTGGGATATATCACATAGCTGAATTCTGGCAAATGGCAAACATCCAAAAGTGACTAAAAATAAGGACTTGACCAAAGTTGGGATTTCCTGCCTTGACTTCCTGCTTTGACACCAAACATAAATATATTTCACCGAAATGCTGTAGAAATGACCTTGCTTATGCTTTCTGCAAGGATAGGGTTAGGGAAATAAGGTGCTAGTTTAACTAAATGTGGCCATACATCAGTCTGGCTATTTAAAGATATTTTAATTGCTAGCTTGTTGGCTAAGTGTAATTTCCTCATGCAGTAAATGTCATGCTTGGATGTTGGTTGTGTGTCATTGAGTAACAGACATAAGTCTAATAGATTCAGTTTGTCTATATGCCAGCTGTCAAATTATCTGTGGCACATCCACCATTGCTTACACTGTAGAGACGGCAGCAGAAATGCATGCGAAAATTAACACTTCATTCTGTAGTTTTCAGAATAGTAGAAAATGTCCACATTTCACCATGTTTTCCAAGGCTACCACACGTATGTGAGAAAAATATGGTTTTGCTTGCTATGACTAACTTAAGGATATAAGGAGGGTATTAGATCAGCACATGCAGGGTATGCAGCATGGATGTTGCATAATTTGTTTTGCTGTTTTGCAGTTAATGAGCTGATCCTCAAGCAGAAACAGAGATCCGAAGAGAAGCGACTAAAACGGGACCACCCTGTAAGTGTGTATCAGCTTCTTTCCAGAACAGCACTGGAGTTTGTTTCAGACATATATTGTATACACTGCAATGGTTTTTTTTAGTCCAAGAATACTACTGAAAACTAACAGAAGCAATGACATACCAATATCTTGGTAGATAACATAATTGGTATGCATTGCTTTATATTTGAATACCATTATGTGCAGTAATTAATGTGCTGTGTTTATAGAATGGAACCAAATGGCAGTTTTTCCAAGATGTTCTTGGCACAGACCAGGAGCATCTGGATTTAGCAAATGTCAACTACATGTTGGAACTGCTGGTGCAGAAAAAGAAGCAGCTTGAAGCGGTTGGTATACCTTTTTTAAAACAGCCAAAAGGCATTTGATTGATGTGTGTTTTTTTGCTTGATGTCTGCGAGTGCTTTTTGTTCATCCAGGTCATTTTGAAATGTCATATTACTAGACTAGGCTCTGGGACCTCGTCTGACCCTATGACCTTATTAGTCCGTGGTGAATTGGTCATTGTCGTAAAGGTCACTACAATTGGAAATGATGCTACACACTTCCAGTACATTTGCTTTTAGGTTTATACTGCAAATGCACAGAATTAGGACTGGGCAATATGGAAAAAAATCTTGTATTACAATAAGGATAATTTCATATCTTGAAATGATGTATATCGCAATATTATTACGTTTTCTCTAAAATTGGTGAAATTGTTTATACAAAATAACTGCATGCATTCGTGACTGGTCTGTAGCATACCTTACAAATGACAGTTTTCTGGTCAGTGTCTGATTTTTTTTTTTTTTTTTTTTTTTTTTTGTCGTTTTTTTTTGATACCTAAACCACGTCCAAATGTCAGAAGTACCTCTATTTTTAGGTACAGTTTCCTTGTCTTTTTGTTGTTCTTATGTCTGTTCTGCGTTGCAGTGTTGTGGTGAGTTTCACTCTGTCACGCTTCTCCATGCTTGTATTTGTTTTTGTTACAACACACCACTATTAGCTCCTATCCTCAACCTTAGTGATGTTAATCGGCTGCTGAAAAGTGGCTTTTGTGATGTCTGATCCAGAATCAATAGACATTGTTCTGTCACATCTTATGATGTGTATCACCATATTGCACAGCCCTACACAGAATCAAAACCAATTATAGAGCCTAGCTTTTGAGGCTTAATGGCTTTGGCCAAGGGCCCACCTTTGCCTTTCTGGCTGTCCTGAGATTTAACTTCCCAGCCTTACTTCTAGCATGGAACCTGTACTGAACCTGTATGGTACTGTGCAAAATTT
>JAKKZN010000018.1:2093556-2108656 GCA_033441825.1 Pangasius elongatus
TATCTGTATCTGTATCTGTATCTGTAGCAGATAGAGGAGTGGGCGTGGCCTAAACCTGAGCGTTTTTCTTCTTTAATTAAACAGGAACTCTTTCACTATCTAATCCCCGGAAAACGCTAGAAAAACCCGTCAGATGTAGAAATGTCCGCGTGGTGTGTGAATTCTTTGGTGTCTTTATATGCTTCATTATAACTATGACCTTCATAAGTCATAGTTATAATAAACTATGAACTATGAACACATTCGTATCATGCTATAATGCATTCCTAAGGCATTATACACACTGCTATTATTTTATTTATTAATTATTTATGAAAATGCACTGCACTACACTCTGCCAAATGATGTGACTTTATAGCTAGCTTTATATGTGTTATGAATCGATAACAAATTAATATAAGTGCTGTTCATAACACATTATAACACCACTACCACAGAAAACGAGCACCTCTGTATAGTGCCTTATGAGACCTGTTTTATTACTGTTCTTGCACCAGAGAGATCATCATACTACAAGTCATACTACAAACTTTACCACTTCTTGTCGAGAATTTTTACCAAGACCCTGTCGGCGTTTCTACGACTAAATATAACGCACTGAAAAACTAGGTTTATATTTGGTATAGGTGACATACTGCGTCATAAACACTGCTTATAATGCATTGTTAGGAAATGTATACATGCGTTATAAACATTTCTATAAACTGGAATGCCTTGTCGTAAATAATTATAGTGGTAATGAATATAAAATGCTGTATGAATGCATTATAACAGGTTATGAATGTATTCATAGGTTAATATATGTATAACCTTCATAGCAAATGTTACCATTGTATGTATTCATTAACAGGAGGGAAAAGTAATAACACTATCTGTATGTGTATTTGGATTTAAACCCAGGGTGGGCGTGGCCTCGGCTTTGCCCTAATTCCTGGAAGACTTCTGGAAAAATCTCTGGAAAAACTCCAGATGTAGAAATGTCAGCATGTCAACATTGTTAATTGTCTTTTGTGGTAACACTTTCATAGTTACAAAGAACCATTCACATTCTTATCCTGTTATAATGCATTCATAATGCATTACCTATGTTGCTATAATTATTTATGGAATTGCTCTACACTTTATAGCTAGCTTTATTATGCATTATGAATTGCTAACATGATGCATTATAAGCAGTGTTTATAACATATCACCATATGAAAAAAATAGTAGTGCAGTGGTATAGTGCATCATGAGATCTGTGTTGTTGTTGTTGTTTTTATATATTTAACAAATGAACAGAGATTTATAAAATATAAGCAATCTATTAGTGGTGACCCTGACCAGGCGGTTACTAAGGATGATTGAATGAGCGCTGTAATGCATCGCGTCACAGCGTCACACGCTCATGTTAAAGTTAACGTTAATGAGCGTGGTCTTTCTTCGTCCTGCAAGCTTCATATCTGACTGCTCTAAATGCCCACGTGAGTGTAAAAACTTACAGTATGCATGACTTTTTTGTTGCGTCTCTGCAGGATCCCAGTCCAGATGCACACTGCTAGTCTCAGAAGGTTTCTAAAAAAACAGCAAACAAAAATGAATAGTGCACATCCTATTTGTACTGATATCTCACAATGGGGTCTAAATAAAGTTGTAATATTTTGAGAATAAAGTCAAAATACTGCAATGTTTCTTCTCATCATATTATGACTTTTTTTAAATATTCCAATTTTTTCTTGTAATTACAAATATTATAACATTATACATACTCCATCGTCTCCTTTGCTAAAAGCCTACTGGGTAAATACAGAAGCGTTGATTTGCTACAATGGAGAAAAAAGAAAAAAAAAAGAATTTGCTTGCATGTTGTCTCATGTGGGGGAAGTATCTGCAGCTCTCTCTCTCACCACAGAAACAGCAGGCGTGCGAGGCATGTATAAGAGCGGTTAGAAATCAAAGGCACTGAACCACTGTACAGGCCATTTTTATTTCAGGGCTGTTTTATGATGCTAATAACTTTGAAACTAGAGATTTGTGCAGGAGCGGAGAGAGGTTCTACATGGGCACCATGGAAATAGTAATAAAATGTTTGGTATTAGCACGGTAATGGATGTGTGTTTGAAAAAAAAAAAAAAAGCCATCAATCCGTAATTAGCTTCTTGTATACGAGTCATTTTCGGTACCTGACTTGTGTTAATTTCGTCCACTAATTTGGATTTAGTTTTACTTTTAGTCATTTGTTGAAAATACGTAGTAGTTGTAGTTATAAAGAAACATACTGTGAGATATCTGGTACTTAAAAGAATAAAAAGTTGACATGACAGAGGAGATATTTTAATAAGACAGTGTGGGTGGGGTGGAAAGAACTGTAACAGTGCATTCAGAGCTTGCAGGTTAATTATCCAACTTGCAGTGTGGGAAATTTACTGGCTTTTTTTCCCTGCTTTTTGGAAGAGGAATCCTGGAATACTCTGCTAAATCATAAAAACATGACAGTACTAGAGGCTAGGTGTGGGCGATATGCCAAAAATATAACTTCCTGTTACATCTAGAGATTCTATGATACACGATAAAAAGTTTTGCTAAGAATCTGCCAGAAAAAACGTAATTTATTTAATGTACACACAGTACCGCATTTTATCACCAGTCATAGTTTGAAATCGTTAAAAACCAGGAATTGCTCTAAAAAGATATCATGATATCTCAGAAAAGTGTATTCTGACATACTTTATCATGATATCTATATTCTATCATACTACTATAGACCCAGTGGGTGGATACGTCCTGGATTTGTTTATATTTTTATTATTTAACAGTACGCAATCCTGTTCGGCAGTTTACTCCCTCTGTAAGATTACCGAACTGTCATTCCTCCTACATGTGCATGTTGAGACACTTCAGGTAATACGGGGCTTGATTTATTTAGACAGGAACAAAAACCCTGAGTGTTATCTTCAGTGTCACATGAGTCATGACTTCATTCTTCTCCCTGTTTTGGCAGACGTTCACAGACGGCATCACCAACAAGCTGATTGGCTGCTATGTGGGTGGGGCGCTGCAGGACGTGGTGCTGGTGCGTATCTACGGCAACAAAACAGAGCTTTTCGTAGATCGCGACAACGAGGTGAAGAGCTTTCGAGTGCTGCAGGCACACCGCTGCGCCCCGCGTCTCTACTGCACCTTCAACAACGGCCTCTGCTATGAGTTCCTGGAGGGCGTGGCCCTGGAGCCCGAGCACATCCGCAACTCCGCCATTTTCAGGTGAGGAGCCAACACAGTACGTGGCAGATGAAGCTCCGTGGATGACTTACTACAGTTTTGCATGTTTGCCACTCAGGTTTTCTGCCTGGCATGAGCTTCATGCTCATTTCCTTTCTGTGCTAAAGCCATGGCCTTCTTTGTAACGCGATCCTTCTGCTTCGTGACCTTGCCAAGCCCCCAGCCTCTCCCCTGCCCAGGCCTCATACACGTGAGGAAGTGCCTCACGTCTTGCCAAAGTTGTCTGTGGCATCGTTCCATCTCATGTCTATTCACAGCCTGCCCTTAAAAACCTTGCACACGTTAGCTGTACATTAACGTCACCATAGTAGCAGAGACATGCAAGAAACATGCACACTCCCAAGAGCACAGCCAATCAGACTGAACTGTTTAGAGAACTGAAAAAAATGAATCATGGATCAAAATAAATAATTAAAATACAGGTAGTTTTTTTGCTGTATAATGTGAAAAAGAATCTGTTAAATATCAGTGCTTGCTAGCTAAAAAGTAAATATTAGCTAAACCATTCTGTCAGAATGATCACGTAGAATTCTTTTGAAATTCTGTTTCTACTATGGGTGAAATCATAAACAAATATTAAAGATTTAAAAAAAAAAAACTTAAATGAACACTTTGGCACAAAAACATTAATGTGTTTACACAGTTAGTCAATATTTATACATTACACAGCCTTACAGCTGAGAGAGTTAGCTTTGGCCATGCCTTACTAGCCACATATGGCTAGGTATTACTAGCCATAAAGTTAATATACACTTGAATATGATTTTAAAATGCTCTCAGAAATTCTGTCATGTTAGCTCCTGCTAGCTAGCTAGTTAAAGTTAGCAGGAAGTATTATCTAATCTTAGAATGGTGCTTCTCCCATGATATTATGTAGCTTATTGGCTAGGATTAGCTGTGAATATTATAAACAGACTTAAAAAAATTACCTCAGAAATTGTTATTGTACAATGTTAGCTTGAGTTATCCATCCAGCTGGTATAGATCATTTACTTAAAAATCCTCTCAGAAGATCCTGTTAGGTTAGCTCCTGTTAGCTAGATGGCTAACCACAGCAGTGAAAAGTTCATTCACTTATAAATATGATTTAAAAATCTTCTCAGAAATCCTGTCAGGTTAGCTCCTGTTAGCTAGCTAGTTATAACAGAGAGTATTATAACAACCTCTGAATGGAATCTAAATTTCCTTTCAGAAACCCTGCCAGGTTAGCCTTTGTAAATATTCCTTTAGAAATTCTCTTTATAAAATGTTCAAAGCTTCAGTTAGCCATCTAGCCAGGACTAGCAGTGTACATATCTAGCAGTTAATATTATAAGCATTTCTGTAATTTTCTCTAACAAAACCTGTCATGTTAGTTTAAGTTAGCCAGCTAGCTGGTACTAGAAGTACATTTATAAACATGACCTAAGATTCCATTCAGAAATCCTGTCAGGTTAGCTCATGAAGCTATGAAGTAAATGTTATAAACATTTCTGTACAGAACAATAGCCAGGTTTTGCCTGTGTCTGCTGAAAAGTCTAATTTGGTTAGTTGCCAAACAACTGGCTGAGCTGGTTAAGCTGGTAGTCTCTCTTTACTAGCTGATCCATGCAGGTAGAAAGAATCACTGCCACCAATGCTACATCATAGACAAGTACTATAAGATACACGACAATAATGTGTTAGTAGTGAATTTTGCAAACATCTCTGTACAGGACTTAAAAAAAAAAAAACTCACAAATTAATGTAAAATATTAGCTTAATTAGCCATCTAGCTAGTACTAGTTGTATAGATCATATACAGTACATTTATGAACATGAAATAAAAGTCCTCTCAAAAATCCTGTCAGATTAGCTCATTATCTTATTGGTTAATATTGATGGTAAATATTATAAACATCTACTGACATAATTTAAACATGCTCTGCGTATTCCTGTCAAAGGTTAACTCGTGTTAGCTAGATGGCCAATGTTAGCAGGGAAAATTACATACACGTGCTTAATAATCTTCTCAGAAATCCTGTCAGGTTAGCTCATATAGCTTGTTGGTTAGCGTTAACAGTGAATAATAGGTTAGTCTTCAAGCTAGGACCACCAGTGTAGATTAAATATATTCAAATATATTCATGAATATGACTTAAAACTTCTTAAGGAGTCCTGTCAGGTTAGCTCATGTAGCTTGTTGCCTAGCATTAGCAGTAAATCTCATAAATATCTCTGTACAAGAAATTAAAAATTCTCTCAGAAATGATTGTGAAATGTTAGCTATATGTTGGCAGCGTGTATTATAACCATCTGTGGCCTATGGCTTTTCAGAAACCTGTCAGGGTAACTTGTGTTAGCTAGATGGGTAACGTTTGTATTATAAACATTCATGAATATGACTTGAAAATGTTTTCAGAAATCCTGTCAGCTTAGCTCAGTAGCTTGTTGGTTAGCGTTAACAGTGAATATTAAGTTAGCCATCTAGCTAGTCCGAGCAGTTTAGACCATATACACTGATGAGTATGAACCAAAAATATGCTCAGAAATGCTTTCAGTTAAGTTCATTAGCTTGTTGACCGCTGTTGGCAGTAACTATTTTTTATAAACATTTATTAATATAAATTTATTATAAAATCCTGTCAGAAATCCTGTCAGGTGAGCTCATTAGCTTGTTCATTGATTTTGGCACTAACTATTATAAACATTTGTTAATATAAACTAAAAATCCTCTCAGAGATCCTGTCAGGTGAGCTCATTAGCTTGTTCATTGATTTTGGCACTAACTATTATAAACATTTATTAAGATAAATTTATTATAAAATCCTCTCAGGAGTCCTGTCAGGTGAGCTCGTTGGCTTGTTGACTAGCATAATCTCTGTACAGGATTAAAACTTTCTCTTAGACATTCTGTCCTGTTAGCTCACGTTATGTTGGATACCGCTCAAGATCCAGTTAGATGGATAATGAAAGACATGCTGATGTTTTTATCTTAGGCTCATTGCAAGGCAGATGGCGAAGTACCACGCCATCCACGCGCACAACGGCTGGGTTCCCCGGTCTGATCTCTGGCACAAGATGGGCAAGTACTTCTCCCTCGTCCCCAACCGCTTCGAGGATCCAGAAAAGAACCAGAGGTGAGCCTTTGGGTGACGTTATGAGCCGAGCGGGTTGTCTCTGTTTACACAGAGACGTATTAAGCTAATGGCCTAGGGCTGAGAATTGTGTGGGTATTTAAACATCCAACAACACACAGTTTATGTATAGACCAGGTGACAAGATAAACAAGATTCTTTTTTGTATCTACCAACTAACACAAAGCTGCACAAACAGAGTAGCAAATAAGCATTTACACAAACCAGCCAGTCATGCTGCATACCTCAGGCTAAGATCGAGTGAGAAAGATTTACTTACCCTATCAGAAAGTAGCAGGCCTTCATCAGATATCTGAAGTGAATACTTAGTAATCCAAATCCATAATCCAACAGATGTTTTTTTTCTCTCTCTCATTTGTCCCCATTAAATTTATAATCGCACTATCCGGTGTCACCTCAGATGAGGATGGGTTCCCTTTTGAGCCTGGTTCCTCTCAAGGTTTCTTCCTTATATCATCTCAGGGAGTTTTTCCTCGCCTCTGTCGCCACTGGCTCGCTCATTAGGAATAAATTCAGAGTGCTAAATTCAAAAATTTACAATATATTTTTTGTGAATCCATTTATTTCTGTAAAGCTGCTTTGTGACAATGTCCAAAACTAGTCTACAGTTTCCTCAGGGGACAAAAAAAGAAAATTTGTACTGATTACCCATTAGCAATTAAAATTTTTAGCAGCACAATTATTATTTTTTTTACTAATACAAATAGTTAAACCCGTTGTGTTGTGTTTTTGTTTGTATCACCTGACTGTCGCCCGTTGTTGTAATGTAGCCATGGATATACAAGAAAGATAAACCTGCCACAATCGGTGTAACTTCACCCCGAGATGAGCTGTTATGTAAGGAATGAAACACTGTGTATCATGTGTGAAGTTTTCAATTCCTCACAGCAACATCAAACAATTATAATTTTCATGTATGAACTTTTTAAATCTATTTATAGTTACATTTAACATTGTTGAATGTGGAGAAACAAGTTTGTTCAGTTAGCGCTTACTTCATAGCAGCTATAGTCACACCTTCACTTTCTCAAGGTTCGTAAGACAGAGAAAGCTTCCTCCATTCCTAAAGATTCCTGTGGTGGAAAAGTTTTAAAAATATCACAGCTTTACTTCTGACTGTTACAACACTCTAACACTGGAGACTCCTTCCATAAATGTTAATGTTAAATAACCGTCTCTGTACAGAAAACTTCACCATATCGATAATTAGACATTCGCTTGTTTTTAGTTTATCCGTTTATTAGGCTTAGATTATGTGGAGCGTCTGCCTGTGTCAGTTGTTACTGTAGAAAAGATAACATATTAAAAAGAATTTATTTTTCTAAACCTGTGATTTGCCTCACAGCTGGTATTACAGATTTGCTGCTGTGGTAAAATCTGTAATAGTTTGTGTTCAGAGTTTCTGTGCAGAAAGCAGCAAATAAATAACAGCTGCCCGTCCTATTTGTTTAGCTGGTAGCCATTAATTATCCTGACAGCTACATGCAACACCCATTTATGACTCATACGCTCACGGTAAATACCAAATCTGTAGGGATCGGCCTGACACGTGCTTGGCTGCCTGTAGCCTGGCCCCTTATCTTATATATCCATAGCTGGCTCAGGTCTCATAATGTTTTAATCTCAAAGTGGATTAGGCGTGGTGCTTATAGTATTTCTCGATTACAGTGAGACATTTTTTAGTTAAAAGCTGACTGTGAGAATGTGTTACAAAACTTTAAGGCAAGTCTTAACTAACTAACAAACCAGCTAACTAAGATTAGGAGGTAATCTAAGCAGTAAGGATGATAGCTTCAGTTCCCACAAAATGCACCACAAAAATTCCTGTTACATAAAATGTACTTCAATGAATTTATGCTATTAGTTAGCATTTGTTTATTGGGAAACTTCACTAGAATATTAACCCATCAGCAAACTGAGAGTTGGTAGTTACTGATTAATTAATGGTAGTTAGTGAATAATATGAGTTAAGATGACTGATTAATAAGGCAAAATTTTAAGGGGTTAATAAGCTGCAGTGTCAGATTGTCACACCCACTCAGGAAATTTATCCTTGGAGCCTCTGTGTATAGTTTTAAGTGGTGTGTTGGAGTTTTAATCCATTTAAGACAATAAAAGTCCCAAGCTGGTCCCAAGTGTATGTTATGGCTGTTTAATGGAAGCATTTTTCAACCTGGTACCTTTATTTCAGGATAAGAAAGCACTGATGAGAGAGAAATAAACATACATAATAATTCAGAATACTATATAAGCAAAATCAGAGGTAACCAGAGATATTTTCATTCATAAGAAATAATTAAATTCGACAGCTGTTTGTAAAATTCCTCACTCTTAAGTAAGCTGAAATGGTGTATTCTGTGAAAGATCATGACTATAGATACCACACAGGAATGTAGGTTACAGCGTGTGGTTTAGTGCATGTGTGGTTTTGACGAGAGCACTCCAAAACTGGAACATTTTAGTCATTATTATTTACCCTACGTTCACATCACATGTGCTTTTTCTCGCCATTTTCATCGCTGCCAGGAAGCACAGAGTCATTAGCATTTTCTTCATTTTATTTGTCATTGCGTTATCTGTCACTGGTGATAATTAATCTCGAATTAAATCTGCGGTTATAAGCATCCACTTGGACTTTTTATGCGTTCTCTATCGTAAGAAATTCTAGTAGGCACATATCTCTGTTTCAGTGCAGCCACTAAAAGCTGGAGAATCCTTAGACCTTGCTTTTATCCTTAAGCGTAGACTGTTCTTGTAAGTAACTTACTTACTTACTTACTTTCTTACTTACTTACTTACTTACTTACTTTCTTACTTACTTACTTACTTACTTACTTACTCACTTACTTACTTACTTACTTACTTACTTACTTGGAGCAGGTGTGTTACTGGTATGTTAGGACTTGGGGAATAAAACCGTCATGTTAGGGATGTAATGCAATTCCACTGTCTGTATCTGTATCTGTATTTCTACTCAGATTTAAACCTGAAGTAGGCGTGGCCTAAACTGGAAGAAGATTTTTGAGTTATCACGCAAAATACATAAAAAATAATACACAAAAAGAGCTGCGTTCTCTTTCTTCCGCTATAAAAATGACATCAGATCGACACGCGGATCTGCCGTATGCACGTACATGACGCTCCTGTTATGCTAGCGATGTGTGAAAGGACTGCGTTAAAAAAAAAGCATGGAGTTTTTACAAAAAAAAAAACAAGTGTAGCTAAACAAAATGCTCAGGAAATAACAATAATAATAATAGTAAGTAACAGTTGATTATTTATTTATGAAATGTCACTGTTTAGCCTTAAACGTTATAATTCTAGCTATCGTTTAATTATTTACTGAAACTAGCCTTTGGCTTTCCCTTTTATAACGCTTTCACAGAACGTATAAAAAATTCATTGTTTAAAAGCAGAATGATTAACTGAGAGCCTGTAGAGCTCCAAGGGGAATGTAGCAGATCTCACGTGACACACTTCCACCTGTTCATGCAAATGCGAATGTGACGTGACTGTAATCAGATTGGACCAGCCCGGTTTTGATTTGTATAAGGACTTCACTTGTATGCAAAATGATATCAGGCCATGTCTTGATGCTGATAAAGTGGTTGTGTTATTGCCTGTATGAAAAAACCAAACAAATGTATTCCAGGTGTGTCCAAGTTCACTATGAGTACACTGAAGTGTGAAGCTTCATTAGGCGGTTATAAAGCCTTTGGGTGTTTATGGCTTCTAAAACCTAAACTAGAGAGAAGTCAGAGTCTCTTGATGATTACGGATCTGTTGTTTCTCGGCCACGCAACGTTTTACGATTCCAACGTCTTGGACGTCACCGTGGCACTGAAAGCCGAGGTGCTGCTCAGACAGACCCCACAGACCTGGCTGTAAGTGTGATAAGGTTAGCTAGCTACACGTGTGCATTATAAGCAACTCTTCAGTAAGAATATGAGTTAGATAGCTAGCGTTAGCTAGCCAGTTTCTTGGTGTAGAATTTGTGTGAGCTTCGTATGTTTATTGTAGCAATATAAATTAGTCATGTTAGCTAACTAACTAGCTAAGTCTGCTAATTCTTAGTTAGTACGCCAGGTTTAATGATATGATACTTAGCTACTTGGCTGAGATGAAAACAGTGATATTTGATAGTGAAACAAATAAAACAGGAAAATAATCAACGACAGACAAGCCAGATGTTTCAAATAACAGCGCGTCCTAAAGTTTTTTTATTCCTCGTAAATATATACCTCAGCAAATTACCAACGAATANGTGACTGTTTCTATAGTAACAGCTCATGCACAGGGACGTGTACGGTGGATGCACAACATAATCTAAGACTAAAAATAAACGGATAAAAAAAAAGTGTTGTTTAGCAAAGAGAAAAGTATAATATACATTCTAATAAATTGGATAATATCGATATTATAAATATATAATATCCTTGATAAGGTGATTATTTTTTTTTTTTGTTAGGTACTTGTATGTTTATTTAACATTTATGGAAGGAGTCTCCAGTGTGCAATTTTGTTTAAAAATAATTTGATGTTGTTGGACGTTAATGTGTTTTCTGCACCGTCACGTGTTCATTGATCCACATCATATTTCAGGTGACCTTAGATCCTGGAAAAGTTAACAAAATCAATCGCTAAGTCTTAAGAAGGACTGAGAGACAGAGAGAGAGAGAGAGAGAGAGAGAGAGAAAGCAAGAACCCTGTAACGTGAGCTAGTTTTATCCAGGCGACTTTTACCTTTTACCTTTTAGCTTGAGCTCTTTTAAACACCCGATCCTCTTCCGAGTCAGCTTTATGCAAACTGCAGGAGGCTTGTTTGGATCTGTGTAAACAAATCTACACGTGACATGCACGTTCAAACATCACGAGACCACGACACATTTATGACTCATATCGCAGTAAAAGCGTAAGGTTAGATCAGACCTAGGCCTGGTGATATCCTGAAACATTACGTCATAATACGCTTTTCTGCAATATCGTGATATGTTTTTTAGAGCGTATTTTTAGCACCGATCCGATTCCCAGGATACCAGCAAAAAAACCAGTGGATTGGATATCGGGGGAAAAAAAAGACTTTGATCCGATCCTGTAGAAAATAAAAAAGACTGGAATTAGATTCGGGAAAGTTTTTTTTAACTGGAAATGTTTACATATAAAAATACATGTTTTTTTTTTTTTTTTAGAATTGTTATATATTATATTTACACCTTATGCTTTATGATAGTTATTATACTTATACTTTATGTTTATGATCTTAATTATATTTATACTTGATGATATTTATTATTTTAAAGGTTTTAGTTACAGTGTCGTATCTCTACTTAAAAATTTTTAAAATTACAAGCCGTGGATCAAATTTTCTGTTTGAAAGTTTAAAATTCTAATATATATATATATATCATGATATGATGTTTTTGTCGTATCATCCCAGCCCTAATCACACCTTCAGTAACTATTGACTTTGTGTGTGTGTGTGTGTGTGTGTGTGTGTGTGTGTGTATGTGTGTGTGTGTGTGTGCGCGCGCAGGCTGAGCAGCCAGGTGCCCAGTGCGGCGTGTTTGAGAGAGGAGCTGCTGTGGCTCCAGCAGAGCCTCTCCAAGCTTGACTCGCCCGTCGTGCTCTGTCACAACGACCTGCTGTGTAAGAACATCATCTACCAACAGGCAGGAGGTGAGCACCTTTACCTCACCCTGATTTCACTAATAAACCCACTGGCTTCCCCACAACACACTGTCCTGCCTGAGGTAGGCCTGGTTTTTACACTTTTCTGCACTTTAAAAAGAAAGAAAGAAAGAAAAATCCCTCTCAAAGGCCTTCCTCGTCCTGTTTCATCTTAAAAACCATAACTATAAATCCAAGAAAGGTTTATTTTTTGTTTGTTTTTTTCTACAAAAAAAAAATGTATGCTTGTGGGAATGTTGTTGGGTATTTAATTCCCCTGTTGTGTGATGTTGTGAATGCTTTTTGTGTTCCCTATGAATAACCGAGAAAGAGTGGCGTGGCGCGACGTGGCGCGATGGCTGGCACGCGCTTCAAACGTGCATAGCTGCAACATTAGCGAGTGTTTTGTACGGAAGGAAGAAGCTGACAACAAGGCAAAGCCACTTCCTCCAGCTAACTTTAACCACACAGAGAGAGGGGAGGGGTTAACACTGTAAAGCTGAATACTGTCTTTTATTATTTTAAACTGCAGACAGACAGACAGAGCCTCCCTGTCCTTCATCTTTTCTGCTTTTATTTATTAGACTTTGTGAGTCACAGTGTACCAGAGGTTCCTTCCACCTGTGCAGGAAAAGTGCGCCGTTTGCATGAAAGGGCGCTCAAAGCCCATGTCTCATTGGTGCTCTTGGCGGCGTGGGCGGGTGGGCGGGGTATTTTTTTTAAGGGAAGGTCCTCGGTGAATCGAATCTTTTTTTAAAAAAAAAAAGAAAGAAAGAAAGAAGGAAGGAAGGGGGAGGGACGCAGAGGCCGCTCTGCAGTGAAGCTGTGTGTGTTCTGTGACAGATGTGAGTTTGCCCCAAATCTCTTCATCTGCTACACAGGCCTATAGCCACTGACTGGAGCTGTTCTGTGTGTCCGGCTAGGATGCCAACGGGCCCGGTAACCACCTCACGTGTCTCTTTCTGTAGACCAACACTTCTGTCTACTGTCAAATCAGAACCTTGTTTTTTTTTTTTTTTAAATTAAAAACAAAAACAAAACACACACCCATACGCACACACCATAAGTCTAGGAAAGCAAGGTGTTGTTTAGCTTGTTTGCACACACACTTTACACACTAGTTAAAGCTTAATTCATGTTCAGAGAAACACAAAAACTCTGGTGTGCTGTAATGGAGGAGGAGTGAGGCTCAGTGTTCTGAAATGTCCTCCGCCGCCCGATAGTAGCTTTCCCGAGCCACTAGAGGGCAATGCTCTCCTTTTTCCTTATCACTTCTTTCTACTTTGTACATTTCTACTCTCGAAGCATGTACAGACAAGAAGGAAAAATCTCTCCATTTTCATTCTAATTTAAAAAAAAAACTCCTCTAATACGCCCTTCTTTTTTTTGTTGCCGCTCACAGATTTCCTGAAACAGGGGTGGAAAAATACTCCAGTAACTCTACTTTGTTAGCGTGTTTAAGTACTGAGATCTGAAATGTAGCACGTGCACTCGTACGCTGCAGTCCACTGTACTCACAACTCTGAAAGATCTGTAGTTTTTTCGATGGAAAAAAGTCTAAAAGTCTTGCAGTGATGCGGAGAAAGATACACGGATCACATTCGCGTGTCTCTGAAGTTTGGAAACAAATAGAGAGTGTATACGTGAATGACTTCCGTGTGAATAATGAAGAGAAAATGATGTGGTGATGTAGGTCAGCTACACTGTCATCTTCATAACAACAGAAACTTAAATCAGCAGAATTCCCAGTTGAATGATCGCTCTGTTGCACTTTTCCATGTCGGAGGACGTGTTTTTCCGAGTTCCGAGTACGATGCACTGCAGCATTCCTGTGTAAGAGAAACTGATCTGATACCCAGGAGCAATATCTGTCTGATATCAGCAAGAAAAAAAAAGTCTATAGGATAATATATATATATATATATAAAAAAAAAAATATATATATATATATCCTGGAATGATCCTGGAGCAAAAGGAAAAGATTGGAACTTTTTGTCTCTTTATTTTTACTTTCTAGTCAAGATTTCCAACCTGAAGTACGGTTCCTCTGTACTTTCTCCACCCCTGTTCCTCTTGAGTTTCTGTAATTATCCGAGAATCACGTCGTCGCCTGTTTCTCTTGGCTCTGAGCGCTTAGAAATATACACAAACCACACTATCAGCAGAAATCAGGCCAAAGCAGCTTCCTCACTTCCTCTGCCCATATCGTTCTCTCTAACTCCAGCGCATTCTAAGCAATAGAAGCATGTTTTATAAGTGTGTGTGTGTGTACGTGTGTGTGTGTGTGCGCGCGCTTGTATGTGCCTTGTGCTCAGACTGCATGTCCTGATCCGCCTCAGCGCCCCCGTTAACGAGTAAAGTCTTTGTTTTTGTTTTGCGTGCCGTCTCTCTTTGTCCTTTCACAACGCGAAGCCTCACTCCGACTCCGAGCTGCCACAGTCACGTTAGAGCTCAGATGTAACAGTGTTGATTTGGTTTGTGTGTAGATTTGTAATGTTCGAGGATTAGGAAGGGTTTGGACGCGGCGTATCAGTGTTCTCTTCTAAACAAACCTTCCTTTGTTTGCCCTCCTCAGGACATGTCAAATTTATTGACTACGAATACGCTGGGTACAATTACCAAGCCTATGACATTGGGAACCACTTCAATGAATTTGCAGGTAATTCCACGTGAATACGAACGACACGCCTCAGCCAGCGAGAACGTCGTAAACAGAAACAGAGCTGTCCAAGATTTCTTATTATGAGATTATTAAACCTAATGTCATAGTTAGAGCAATAATTCACATTTATGTGTGACTGGAAATAGTTTAAATACGTTCACGTCAAGAGTAGTAACGCACAACATTTCTCTGAAACGTATTTAGCTTGCTATGAAAACAAAACCTAAATTATATAAACGAATAAAACGAACAATTGCCATAAATAATCATTTTAATAAAAAGAAAGTTAAACCTGAAATCCACCCTTAAGGCAAGTTCATCCCTAATCCAGTCCTTGCACTTTATCTAAAACATGCGAACGATACTGTGAAGAATTATTTTATACTAATTACTTTAT